>PVKA01043274.1:0-16814 GCA_004027165.1 Ctenomys sociabilis | reverse complement strand
CACTTATGTGAATATATAAATATATAATGTTGAGTGCCTGCTCTTTTACAGTTCTTCAGCTCTTTTTTTTTTTTTAGCTATAATTTGCATTGTGCTAAGTGTTTTACCTGTCTCCAGTTCCATTCCCATTCCCTTCCATTTTTGTAGTCCTAAGGACTGAAGCCATCCTTAGCCCTTTTTTATTTTTTATTTTGTGACAAGGTCTTGCTGAATTGCCCAGGTTAGACTTGAATTGATGATCCTCCTACCTCAGTCCCTGAGAGTGCTGGGATTATACCACCACCCATGTGTTTAAGTATTTTATATTGTCTTTTTTATGTGTTTACTTGTTGCAGGGTCTCATTACGCAGCTTGGATTCATGGTAATCCTCCTGCTTTAAGCCTCCCCAGAACTAGGATTACAGGTGTGCATCACTATGCTTGGACTCTGGCTGGCTCAGCCTGCCCTAAGTTTGTGGTGCTAAATTTTGGGCACCTTTTTCTTTCCAAAGGTCCCTGTTACAGCTTTTTTTTTTTTTTTTTTTTTAAACTAGGGATTGAACTCAGTCCCTTGCACTTGCCAGAAAAGTACTTATTCTACTAAGCCATTTCCCCAGCCCCTAAATTTGTGGTGCTAAGGTTTGAACCACCATCCCTGTGCTTGCCTAGGTTTACCTCAGCTTGCCTAAGCAGGCACTTTAGTCCTCTGAGCTATCTCGCCGGCCCCTATATCCACAGTCTTATTCAATATTCAGAACCACACTATGATGTTGGTAGTGTTCAGGGTTTCACTGTGCAGTTCATGTTGGCCCTGAACCCACTACATAGCCCAGGCCGGCCTTCAGCTCACTGCAGTCCTCCTGCCTCAGGCTCCCAAGTGTCAGGGTTACAGGTGCAGAGCCCCTCTGTCCTGTGGGGTACAAAAGGGAAGCTGATGGTGGCACACACGTGTAATCCCAGCACTCAGGAGGCTGAGGCAGGAGGATTGTTGTGAGTTTGAGACCAGCCTGAACTGCATAGTGAGACCCTGTCTCAAAAAGACCAAAAAAAGAATGAAAGAAAGGGAAGCTGAAGGCTTCACTTTCAGGTTTTGCAGATTAGATAGTTGCGGCTTAGAGGCATGGAGCAATTTACAGCTAGGATGTGACAGCATCAGGATCATGAGTCTGGGACAGTTTCTTTTTCCCATTCTGTTGCTCTATGCAGAGATCAGATGCAGTCGTGCGTCTTGCTGTCCTCAGTGTTCCTCCTGTGTGGCCCGGGTCCCGGCCTTCGGTTCCCTGCAACACAAGAGAGCCTGAAGGGATAGTTTTAAGCACGGAATTACTTCAGGTCTCTTGCTATTTATAATATTCACTTCAACTTTGTATTTTTCTAGTGAACATACTTGATTTTATTTTGTTGAAAAAATATAGGGGCCAGGGAGATAGCTCAGTGGAATAAGTGCTTCCCTGGTAAGTGCAAGGTCCTAAGTTCAACCCTTGGATGCACACACACACACACACACACACACACACACACAATATATATATATATATAGACACACACACATATATATTTATATTATCCCTTCCCTGTCCTCAGGTGATTTGAGCCCTGGATGGGTTACCATGTTCTCCTGTGGCTCAAAGCTTCTTCTACTAGGGAAGTTCAGCCAGGGCCTTGATGGCGGGGCTCACGCTGTGTGGAGCACAGGGCTTCCTTCCTCGGGTACAGATCATCCTCAGTTCCACCAGGGCCCTGCAGTGGCCTCCCACCTGCATCCTGGGCACTATTAATTCTGGGCTTCTCACCCTTCTGCTCCTCAGGTTACACAGTGACCTGGCTGCCTTCCCAGGGGCGCACGGCGCTAGTGGCAGCTGGAGCTCCCCGATACCAGCATGTGGGCCAGGTGCTGCTGTTCCAAGAGCTGAAGGATACAGGAAACTGGACACAGATCCAGAGAATAGAAGGGACACAGGTGAGCAAGACCCAAGGGGCATTCCAGGACAGGAGCCCATGTGGGCTGAGTGGTGTTCCCTGTGCCTTCCCTGCGTGGCAGGTCCTGTCACATTCGTTGTTCAAAAGCCCCCTGAGAGGAGCCTCGCCATGGCCACTTTATAGTAGAAGACACTCAGAGCCCAAGCTGTGTGAGGCTGAGTATAAGCTCTGAGGTGGGTCCAGGCCTTGGATCTGAGGCAGAAAGAAGGTGGACACGGTGCAGCTGAGGGGTACACCTGAAATCCCTTAGATATCTTCCTCTTGCTCCAGATTGGCTCTTATTTTGGTGGGGAGCTGTGTGGCACTGACATGGATCAAGACGGGGAGACAGAGCTGCTGCTGATTGGAGCCCCTCTATTCTATGGGGAACAAAGAGGAGGCCGAGTGTTTATCTACCGGAGAAAACAGGTGGGCACCAGGGGAAAGGGAAAAGCAGAGATTCATAGGCCCACTCAAGGCTGCAGGTACACTGAAAGCTTTCTCCTGTCTGACCACATGTTAATCAGATCTTTAGAATCACTAGACATGGTGGGGCACACCTGTAATCCTGGAACTGGGGAGGCTGAGGCAGGAGGATCTGTATGAGCTGAAGGCCAGCCTAGACTACATAGTGGGTTTAGGGCCAGCTTGAAATGCATAGTGAAATCCTGTCTTAAAAAAAATAAAAGAGAGAGCTTTAAGACAGCCAACAAACAATAGCTAACAAGGCCCAGTGGCCTTGTATCCGTGGCCTCACTTCACCCTTCTGGAAACTCCTGGGATTCGGAAAGTGTCATTTTACAAATGGGAGCACAGGGGCTTGGTGAAACAAGGTACCTTCCTAGAGCCACAGGGTCACATAAGGCCTGAACCTCAGGCTAGCCTGACAGTGTACTCCAATCCTGTAAGGGCCAACACCACATTCCTCAGTGCTCTTTACTGCACTGCTCTTTTCGCATTCTGTGGCAGCTTCCCGGGTGGTTAAGGTGTGCAGCCTTGCTCCTTTCCAGCTGGAGTTCGAGGCTGTCTCAGAACTGCACGGGCTTCCTGGCTACCCTTTGGGACGGTTTGGAGCCGCCATCTCTGCTCTGACAGACCTCAATGGCGATGGGCTGACTGATGTTGCAGTGGGAGCCCCTCTGGAGGAGAAAGGGGCCGTGTACATTTTCAATGGGCAGCTCAGGGGGCTGAGACCCCAGCCGAGTCAGGTGAGGCACCCTCCCTGCCTGTCACAGCCTGCTCCCAGGCCTGGTCCCCCATGCCTCCAACCCAGGCCCAACCTGACTTCTGGCCCTTCCTGTCCTCTCCCTGAATTTTCCTCTCAGAGGATAGAAGGAACCCAGGTGTTGCCAGGAATCCGGTGGTTTGGGCGCTCCATCCATGGGGTGAAGGACCTTGACGGGGACGGCTTGACAGATGTCACTGTGGGGGCTGAGGGCCAGATGATCGTGCTGAGGTGAGACAGGGCCCTGGGGCCCACGGAAGCTTCTGCTCTTTTCTGAGAGTGCTCACTTGTTCATGTGGTTGTCACCCCAAGCCCAGGAGGTGGATTCTCCTTTAGAGGTCTCATGTCTTTTTCAGGAGTCAACAGGTGCCTTTTAGTGACAGAACTAGGATTTGAACCCAGGCCTCTTTGACAATGAAACCTAGAGAAGCAGCATCATAGGATGAACAAAAGCTTGACTGTAGAGCATGGTGGCTTGGGTTCTCAGGATCTGAGCTCTGTCGTGTTTGAAGTGGTGGGGAGGTTTCCTCCCTGTCCATTTCTTGGAGTTGTAGAAACCCTCATCTGTAATGTTGAACAAAGAATAGATATTTATCAATCAACTTCCTGGTGCTGAGGGTCAAACACTGGACCTCTTGATGCTGAGCAACATCCCAGCCCCTCAGAGAAGAATTAAGAGAAGTCAGAGGAGGGCTGGATGTGAGGTACACACCTGTAATCTCAGCACTTTAGGAGGCTGACAGAGGAAGACTAGCAAGATTAGCTTGTGCAACTTGGCAACTTAGTGAGACCCTGTCTCAAAACAAAATAAAAGGACTGACTTGGGAGGCTGAGGCAAGAGGATCACCACAAGTTTGAGGCCAGTCTGAGCCACATACTGGGTTCAAAGCTGGCCCAAACTCTACAGCAAGAACCTGTCCCAAACAACAAAAGGAAGAAAAAGGCCCTGGGAGATAGCTCAGTAGAATAAATGCTTGCCTGGCAAGTGCTAAGGGCCTCAGTTCAATCCCCAGCTCTGCCAAAAGAAGGAAGAGGAGGAGGAGGAGGAGGAGGAGGAGGAGGAGGAGGCGGAGAAGAAGGAAGAAGAGGAAGAAGAAAGGCTGGGGATATAACGCAGAGCAATGGTCCTGGTTCAATCCCTAATACCACATACACACAAAAAGAAATTATTCCTTTTCCTTCTCTTATACTGTCCTTTCTTTCCAAAGATGGAACCAATGGACTTGATGGTTTGGTTTTTGTTCTTTTGGTACTGGGAATTGAACTCACAACCTTGTGCTTGCCAGGCAGGCGCTGTGCCACTGAGCTATCTCCCCAGCCCAACTGAGGGACTGAAACATGCTAGACAGCTGCTCTATCACTGAGCTGCACCCCAGCTCCCAATTACCTGTTGGGTCTGGGATGCAGAATCAGGCATTTGGTCCAGAGTATACGTGCAGTAATACCTGTGATCCATAGCCGAACAAGTAGCCAGGTGTGGTGGCGCATGCCTGTAATCCCAGCACTTGGAAGGCTGACACATGAGGATTACTGCAAGTTCAAGGCCAGCCTGGGCTACATAGAAAGACCTTGTTTAGAAAAAGAAAAGAAAAAGAAAAATTAAGGAAGTTTTTTTTTTTTTTTTAAAGTTCAACAAGTAAATAAGTAATTATAAACTGTATTTGGGGTGGGGTAAGGCAGGGTCTTACTGTGTGTGTGTGTGTGTGTGTGTGTGTGTGTGTGTGTGTCCGTCCTGGGGTGGCACACAGGTCCTCACACAGGCCAGGCAATGCTCTATCCTGAGCTACATTTCCAGCCCTAGCTTCTCCATTTGAAAGCTCACGCCACCCTACAGACAGTGGTCACAGGCTTCCAGCCGCTTTGGTGGCTGCCAGGCAGTTACTGCTGAGAGGAGACAAGGGCGTCACCGCCAGGGAGAAAGAGCCTTCTGGGGCTGGTGGGATGGAGCCCGAGCTGAAGAGTGCTCCTTGGAGGCCAAGGAGAAACGTGGTGGCTTTCTGGCTCAGGTCCCGGCCCGTGGTGGATGTTGTCACAAAGATGTCCTTCTCCCCTGAGGAGATCCCAGTGCATGAGGTGGAGTGCTCCCATGCTACCAACTCCCGGAGGAAGGAGGGCGTGAATGTCACAGTCTGCTTTCAGCTCAAGAATCTCATTCGCCAGTTTCAAGGTAAGTGCCAGACTCGGCCCCCCAGTACTGGCCCTCACTCCCTGGCGCCATTCAAATCCTGCCTCCTTGCCCCCAGGTCGCCTGGTTACCAACCTCACCTACACTCTGCAGCTGGACGGCCATCGAAGCAGGAGCCGGAGTTTATTCCCAGGACGGAGATCCGAACTCACTGGCACCACACTGGTCTCACAAGATGAATCCTGTGAGGAATTCTGGTTTCACTTCCCGGTAAGGAAGCCAGTGCTGATGTTCTGGGAAAAAGTCAAAAACTGGATGATGATATATGCCGGGCGTGGTGGCGCAGGCCTGTAATCCCAGCACTTGGGAGGCTGAGGCAGGAGGACTGTTGTGAGTTCGAGACCAGCCTGAGCTACAAAGTGAGCTTCAGGCCAGCCTGAACTGCATAGTAAGACCCTGTCTCAAAAAGACAAAAAAAAAAAAAAGCTGGATGATGGCACAGCACTGTCAGTGGGGTGACCGTCGTGCCGAGCTCTCTGGACTGCGGTCTCCTCTGCTGTCCAGCATTTGGGAGAGTATCCCCAGGATATCTTCTTCTCGTCCTGATTATGTCTACGGAGGGATTTTTGTTAGGGCAATGGCTGAGACATATCACCTACTTTCCTTGTTCTTTTTCACATCTAGAAATAAGAATAGTTATTCTAGAATATTCTTGTGTAGACTTTGGTCATGGCAGCCCAGAGCCATTTGACAAAGCTTCATAGGACTCAGTGACAAACATGGTTGTGATTGATTAATGGGGTTTGCCATGGAATTGATGGTAATGAGTAGACACTTCTGCCAAGAAACACCCAGGGCATATTATCGGCGCCTGATGCATGATAAATGAATTTTCATTACTGATAAGTGGTGAAAACCTGTTTAGAATTGGAAAGGTTTTAAACAACTAAATGCCAGCATTTCACTGCTGGGACAATGCAGACAAGACAAGGCACTTGGGAAATGTGGTGCAGATGCGACTCATGGCCCGCGCTGTGCTCCTCTCACCCAGGTCTGCATTCAAGACCTCATCTCCCCCATCAACGTTTCCCTGAACTTCTCTCTTTGGGAGCAAGAAGGAAGCTTGGGGTACAGAGATACGGTAAGGAGAGATGGACGGCTCAGGGTCCTCAGTGGACTCATGGCAGGCCCCTGCAGGTGTCAGCTCTGTACCACAGCGGGTCCCAACAGTGCTCAACACACTCCAGGGAGAGAGCTTTGGAAGGCACAACCCTGGGCCTAGTTCTGTTCCCTGTTCTAGAAGGACAGGGCATCTAGATTTGCCCCCTCACCAGTGTGTCTGACTGGACCCTACTGCAGGTAGTTCCCTCAAAACCAAATTCAGGTGCAATAAAAGAGTGAAAACAGTATCTACTCTGGCTTCCCAAGTAAGACTCTCACCCCACACTAGAAACCTGACATCCTTTTCTTTCTTTCTTTCTTTTTTTTTTTTTTTTTTTTTTTTTTTTTTTTTTTTTTTTTTTTTTTTTTTTTTTTTGTATTTTAGGGAAGGGTCTATAGGGTGTTCAAGGTCTCACTACTAGATTGGACTAGTAGTGCTCCTCCTGTTTACAGCCTCCCAAGAGTTAGAATTATAGGCCTGTGCCACCATGCCCAGTCTCAGCATGCCCCAGGGGCTGGACCGGCATGGCAGGCCCAGGGATTGAACCCCTGGTCCCTGCACCTGCTTGCAGGTGCTTTAATCCGCTGAGCTATATGGCTGGCCGCTGATATCCTTTTCTGAAAGCCATGACACTTAGCTAGTAGTTAGACAGGCCAGAGGTGACCGTCTGGCTGGAAGAACCTGGGCCTGCAAGCCTGAACACGTAGATCTTTTCCCCAGCTCATGTGTAAGCAGGCTCTGCCCTGCTGGTGACTAGTTTCCACCCACAGAATGAGCCCCCATGCTGTGAGGAGCCTTCCAGAGCCAGTGGCCTCTTGTTCTTTTGAACTCAGGCCCTTGCACTTGCCAGGGAAGCGTATATTCTACTGCGCTATCTCCCCGGCCCCACCAAGCCATCTTCTGGGGCCCGGCCTCTTGCTCTTGCATGGCAGCTGCTACACACCCTCTGTGGTTTTGAGCAGCGTGCAGTGGGCAGATCCAGGCCCTTGGGCAAGTTCTTCTGGGGCCTCATGGTCATGGGCTTACAAGAAATCTCTGCCCACCAGGTGCTCAGCAATGTGATGAGTTCCTGCCCCACTAAGCCCTTTTCTGGGCATAGCTCTGCTAAGGACACCCCGCATGGGCCCTGCCCTTCCGGAGCTCGCAGTCTCCTGTAGGAGAAGCTGGAGGACTCGGCAATTTGGCACACTGTTGTGATGCTGTGGTCGGCCAGACACAATCTGTAGCAGAGGTGTAAGGAGACAAGGTGATCATGAAGGCCCCATGTAGAGAAGAGAGGTGGCTCGGAAGGAGGGCATAACATGAACAGATGTGTCAAGGGGCAGGACAGGGCCGGGATGGCCGGGAGGCCGGCATAGGGGAGCTCCTGGGAGGCTCTGGCTAGAGGATCACAGCTTCAAGCCCAGCCTAGTCAACCTGGCAACCTGATGAAACCCCATCTCCAAATAGATTTTTTTAGAGAGCTGGGTTCGTAGCACAGAGCAAAGACCAATCCCCGGAACTGAAAAAACAAAATGGAGAAAAGAAATGCTATGCATGGGCTGTTTTGATTGCAAGTGTCAGAGAGTAGAAGTGGACTGAGTCAGCTGGAGGGAGGGCTCTGGTCTCACAGGCATCCGCACCCAAGTAGCTAAGCATGGCATCAGCTCCTGACCCCTGGGTCGGTGTCACTGTCAAACATTCTCTTCATCACCTGGAGACTCTAGTAGGATAAAGAGACTCCAGTGTCATAATCTGGACTTTGCACCCCTAAGCCAGTCCCTGGGGCCAGGCCTGGGTCAGATGTACAGCCCATGTGTGGATATAGGGGACAGTTAAGGGCTTGGGTGGACCCTGAATGCAGAAGAGGAGAAAGAGAAGGGGAGGTTTAGGCAGCTAACACAGTGCCATGAATGGAGGTTGTATTGGATGTGAGCTGGGCCCAGGGCTGCTGGAACCTGAACCAAGGCCACTTCTGCGGATGCGGGGGTGGCGAACGAAATAAAGTTTCAGAGTCAAGAGCTGCCAGAAGCTGAGAGGTGGGGAAAGAGGCCAAAGATGATAACCCTTTCTGACTGGTGTCTGGGCTAATGACAGAGTCTCCCTGAGACAGTGAATGCAAGAGGGACCCAGCTTTATGGACAAGGGGGACTGGGGAGTTCAACTTCAGACTTTGCTGCATTTAGGAATCAGCAGCACCCACTCCCATCCAGGGCAGAGTAGTGGAGTAGTGGTTACTTTAACTCAGCTGTGAGCAGCAGAGCTTCACACTTGAAAATTTTTTTTTTTTTTTTTTTTTTTTTTTTTTTTTTTTGTATTTTAGGGAAGGGTCTACAGGGTCTTACTACTAGATCGGACTCATAGTGATCCTCCCATTTACAGCTTCCCAAGAGCTGGGATTACAGGTGTGCGCCACTATGCCCAGTCTCAATCAATGCCTCAGCAGGCCCTGGGATCAAACCCCCTAGACCTACACCTGCTTGCAGGTGCTTTAGTCCGCTGAGCTATTTGGCTGGCCCTTGGCAAGCTCTTTCTCCTGGCAAAGGCACTGGAAGCCCGTGGTGTTCTGCCGCTCAGTAGGGGGTGACAGGCTTCACCCGGAGAGTGGAGTAAATGTTGGTTTTGCCAGCTCTGTGGTTGCTGTCACCCAGCTCTGCCCTTCAGAGCATCAAAGCCACCATGAAGAGCAAGTACACAGTGTATTGGCTGAAGAGCTGGGTCCAGTCTGGTGGCCTTCCTGCCCCGGGGTGCTCACCTACCTGCTCCAACCCGGCTCTACACCTGCCATGGCTTCCTTTTTGTACTGCTTCCCCTCCTTCCTCTGCATCCAGGCTCCTACCACCAGGCCTCCACCAGAGTATTTATTTCTAGCAGGCCATAGTGGCTTGAGCCTATAATCCCAGCACTCAGAGGGCTGAGGGAGGCAAGAGGATCACCACAAATTGAAGCCAATCTGGGGTACATAGTGAGTTCAAAGCCAGCCTGCACTACATAGTGAGAACCTGTCTTAATTTTTTTTTTCTTTTAAAAATTTACAGAACATTTTTCCTTTATATCTCATTGGTCAGAGCTGAGTCACATGATTATACTCAGCTGCAAGAGAAACTGAAACAAGTGGTCTTCTGTCCACAGGGCATTGTATCCCATAAAGAACTAGGGCCAGGGAGATAGTTCAGTAGAATAAGCACTTGCCTGGCAAGTTCAGGGTCCTGATTTCAATCCCTGGTACGACAAAAAAAGAAAAAGCTCCCTTAAAAAAGTAAACTTTTTAGGGTTGGGGGGATGGCTCAGTAGTAAGTGCTTCCCTGGCAAGCACAAGGGCCTGAGTTTGATCCCTGGTTCTGCAAAAAAAAAAAAAAAGAAAAGAAAGAAAGAAAAAGGAAGAGCCGGGCGTGGTGGCGCATGCCTGTAATCCCAGCACTCGGGAGGCTGAGGCAGGAGGATTGTTGTGAGTTCGAGACCAGCCTGAGCTACAAAGTGAGCCTAAGGCCAGCCTGAACTGCACAGTGAGACCCTGTCTCAAAAAAAAAAAAAAAAAAAAAAAAAAAAAAAAAAAAAAGGAAAGATTTTTAAGGTCTGGGGAGATGGCTCAGTGGAATAAGCCCTTCCCTGGCAAGCACAAGGGCCTGAGTTCAATCTCCAGTTCTAAAAAAAAAAAAGAATAGAGGCTGAGCCTTTTTTATTATTATTTTTTTTAGTACAGGGTCTCACTACACAGATTGGACTCATAGTGATCTTCCTGTTTTCAGTCCCCCAAGCACTGAGATTACAGATGCGAGCCATCCAGTCTCAATTACAGTCTCAATGTGCTCTAGGGGCAGGGCTGGCACAGCATGCAGGGGATTGAACCCAGGTCCTTGCATCTGCCTAAGCAGGTGCTTTAATCCTCTGAGTTATCTGGCTGGTCATAGAGGCTATCTTAAAGGCATAGGGGACACAGAAGGATGTCTGAGGACAACCAACAGTCATTGTCGTACACACTCTTAAGTATGCCAGATGACATATACAGTATAGAAATTCAGGAAAAGAAACACGAAATTATAAAGCCAAAAAGACTGGGGATAGATGGAGAGGTTGGAGAGGTCCAGTGGTAAGACTGTGCACCGTGGGCCACCAGCATGCCAGGCCTCAGGGAAGAGTCTGGAGTCTGCTTGGCAGATGGCCTGACACAGAGGAGACTCCAGTTTTTAAAGATGTGCAGATGAAGACACACAAAAGGGTCAGCCATATAGCTCAGCAGATTAAAGCATCTGCTTGCAGCGACTAGGGTTTGATCCCCAGAGTGCCATGCCGGCCCCACCCCCGGGAGCACACTGAGACAGTGATTGAGACTGGGAGATTTTAGTTTTCTCTTGGAGCCTCTTGGAAGGCTGAACACAAGCAGATCACTATGAATTTGATCTACGTAGAAAGACTCTGTGGACTCTGTATTAAAATACAAAAGCCTGTGGAACAAGACAGGCTGGGTGTGGTGCCACTTCTGAGCTTCTAAGGAGGGAAGGGTTATTTTGACTCGTGGTCTTGGAGGGCCCAGTTCAGGGTGAGTTGGCCCTGCTGCTCTGGGCCTGTGTGAAGCCTTGTATCTTGGTGAAGAGCATGCAGTAGAATGACCTTTCTCATCAGAGAAGCTGAGGGAGGAGGGGATGTCCTACCTCTTAAAGGTTCCATCATCTTTGGGCTGAGGGTGTAGCTCAGTAGTAGACTACTTGTGTACTACGCACAGGGACCTGGCCTCAACCCCCAATACCACTACTGCAAGAGCAAAAAAGTTCTGCCACTTCACAGTAGCACCATTGCCTGGAACCAACACTTTAATACATGGGCCTTTGGGGGACATGTTCAGAGTTTTTTTCTTTTGAAAAGTTTTATTTGAGACAGCCTTGCTATGTAGTTCAGGCTGTCATTGAACTTGCTGATATCCTCCTGCCTCAGCCTCCCAAGTGCTGGTATTATAGGCTTGTGCCACCACACCCAGCTGCCCTTTGGGAACATTTTGTATTTATTTATTTATTTATTTATTTATTTATTTATTTATTTATTTATTTATTTATTTATGCAGTACCAGGGATTGAACTCAGGACCCTGCACTTGCCAGTCAAGTGCTTATTCTACTGAGCCACCTCTCTGGGCCTGGGAACATTTTAAGTCTCAACTATAGCATTTACATTTCAGTTGGGATGCCATTACTTCAGGAGGCCACCTGCATCCCTAGTGGCTGGGATAAGAGTCTTTCTTCACATACTGAAGACACTATTAGGGTTGGCCAAGTAGCTCAGCAGATTAAAGCATCTGCAAGCAGGCATAGGGGGCAGGGTTTGATCCCCAGGCCTGCTGTATCGGCCCCACCCCTACGGCAGGCTGAGACAGTGATTAAGACTGGGCATGAGGGCCAGAGAGGTAGCTCAGTAGAATAAGCGCTTGCCTGGCAAGTGCAAGGCCCTGAGTTCAATCCCTAGTTCTGCCAATAAATAAATAAATAAATAAATGAATAAAGGCTGGGCATGGTGGCATGCTCCTGTAATCCCAGCTCTTGGAGAGGCTGTAAACAGGCAAATCACTATGAGTCCAATCTAGTAGTGAGACCCTGAACACCCTGGAGACTCTTCTCTAAAAATACAAAAAAAAAAAAAAAAAAAAAAAAAAAAAAATGAAGACACTATGTTTCTCCCTCCCATTCAGGGGGAGGCACTCTGAATGTTTGCTGTCTCATGTATAACCAGTGCTCAGCATGGCCTGACCCGGAGTGCAAGATTGGAAAACTTGGCCTTGAGCTCCTGAGATACCAGAGGGAGGAGTGGCTGCCAGAGAAGGGCTGCAGGGGAGGGAGTGCTCTGAAGTGAGCCCAGAGTTCAGCTAAAATTCTGGGCAAGGGGCTGGTCTGTCCACAGCCACCCCTCTTGTCCTTGGAGGGGAGACAGCCGGCCAAGCCTCAGCCTCCCAGCCAGAGGCTGCCACCAGAAGAGGGCTGCACACTTGGCCAGGACTGTGGCTGCACAGTGGGGCTGCCGCCCCTGCCAGGCCCTGAGACCATCCAGGTATCTTCATGAGTACCCCGAGTCAGCTAAGCTATCCTGTCTTTGCTCCTCCACACCCAGGACATGAGGCCCATCCTGCGACCCTCCCTACATTCAGAGACCAAGGAGGTAAGAAGCCTGAGGGCAGGCGGCCGCTGTCACTGGGCCCTGCTGCTCTAGAGCCCGAGCCTCCCAGGCCTTTCTTCTTGGACTTGCAGATCCCTTTTGAGAAGAACTGTGGAGAGGACAAGAAGTGCGAGGCTGACCTAAAGCTGTCCTTGTCCCCTGCCAGGTCTGGAAGCCCTCCCCAGCCACCCCTCCCCTCCCTTAGGTTTCACTGGCTGCCTATGTCCAGGATGCATCCATATGTGTTGGCCTGGAGCAGCTTCCCTCTCTGGGTCTTAGTGTCCTTCTCTGAGAACAGCAGGTCCCTGTGCATTATCTGGGCTGGAAGGGGACCCACACAGGGAAAGACCAAGGAGCTTTTTCTTTCCTACAGCACTGGAGGGTGAGCGCAGCACCTCACATGTGCTCAGCAAGCCCCGTGACACCACCCCACCAGCCCCCACACTGATGCTTACTTACGAGCCAGATCCCCCAGTTCTGACTCCCACCTTAATTCCGCTTCCTTCATTTGGCCCCCTAACTGTCCTCTGATCTCCACCCCTCCAGGTCCAGAGTCCTGCATCTGACCCCTTCTTCCAGTCTCACTGTGGAGTGGACCCTGAGCAATTTGGGAGAAGATGCTTACTCGGTCCAGCTGGACCTGACCTTCCCCCAGGGACTGTCCTTCCGCAAAGTGGAGATGCTGCAGGTGAGCCTGGAACAGCCCCTACTCACTTCTAGGCCCCCACCTCCCGGAGCCTCAAGCAGGCAGGGCAGCTTTAGGGGTTCCTACCCCAAGCTTACCTTACCATCTCTGAGCCTGATATCCCACAAACAAAATGTGAGGCTGTGGGCAACCACAAGTTTAGTGAGAGGGTTGTAGGAAAACGGGCGTGGGAACACAGTGCATGGTGGTGCACACCTGTAACCCTAGTGCTCAGAAGGCCGAGGCAGGAGGATTGGTATGAATCCCAGCCACTCTGAGCTATACAATGAGATCAATCCCAGCCTGAACTACATAGTAAGACCCTGTCTCAAACAAAGAAATATTTCTTATAAAAAATATATATAATGTTATACCATTTTAACATCCCTAGACATACAATTTATGGTACCAAGTACATCTACTATGTTGTACAACTATCAGCACTACAGCTTTTTATTTTTTTTTCTTTTTAATTTTTTGTTTATGTATTTAGTACAGGGTCTGCAGGGTCTCACTACACAGGTCAGACTTGTGATTCTGCTGTTTTGAGCCTCCCAAGCGCTGCGATTACAGATGTGCCAACACGCCCAGTCTCAACTGCCTCCCCAGCATGCCCCACCAGGCAGGGTGACACGGCATGCCAGGGATTGAACCCTGGCCACTGCACTCTGCCTAAGCAGGAGCTTCAGTCCACTGAGCTATAGGACTCTTACAGCTTTTTAAACCTGTTAAGTAGTTGTAACTCCCCATTTTGCCCCTAATAACTTCTACTTTCTGTTTGTATGAATTTATGTATTACAGACAGTGCATATAAATGGAGCAATATAATTTTGTCTCTTGTGCTTGGTTTGGGATAATCTCTCCATTTTGCTTGGGTTTTTGTTTTTTTGTTTTTGGTTTTTTGTTGTTTTTTTTTTTTTGAGACACCATCTCATTCTGTTGCCCAGGCTGGCCTAGAACTCCTAAGCTCCAGTGAGGCCTGAGTAGCTGGAATTTAGGAGCACCCTCAGCACTGTGTCCAGGGTTTCCAAAGGAGCCAAATCAACTAGTGTAGTGCAACAGTTAGACCCTTTGACACTGGTTCTCTGAGGATGTGCGCTGACAGGCACAGAGCCTGAGGCCACAGCCCTGAGCACTGATGGGCCCTGGGGCAGCCCCAAGCCTGGTCCAGCCTCAAACCCTTGCCTTCCCTTCCTCTTAAAAGCCACACACCCAGATGCCTGTGAGCTGCCAGGAGCTCCCTGAGCAGCTAGAGCTCCGGACCAAAACCCTCCTGTGCAACGTGAGCACCCCAATCTTCAAAGCAGGCACTTTGGTGAGTGCTCTTCAGTGACCCAGAGCTGTAGCCAGGAAGGGGAGTGAGTTCTCTGTTCTGCGGGGAGACGCGTGCTGCTTGGCCAGATGGGCCTGGTAGAGAGCCCAGACTTTGGATCAGACAAACCTGGGTTGGGCTGTTTGCTTGTGATCTTGTGCACATGGCAAGCCTCATTGGCTCAGTGGGGATGAAAGCCCAGCTTGGTGTTTGAGAGGCAGCCAGCCCTTTTGGGAGGATCACTGCAGTCATGATACCCAGCTGCCCCTGAGATCCCCTCCTTCTTCCTTGCCCTCTTTCCCACTAGGTGGACATCCAGGTGGTATTTAGCACACTGCTGAACAGCTCCTGGGGGGATGCTGTGAAGCTGAACAGCACTGTGCACTGGTGAGCAGGCCTTGGGACGCCCCCCGCACCTCCTGAGCCATGAAGCCTGGCCACGCCTGCTCCTAACCTGGCCCCTTGCCTTGCTCTGCTGCAGTACGAATGAGAACGCAACTCTCCTGGGGGACAACTCAGCCACCACCAGCATTTCTGTCCTGTACCCCATCAACGTCCTCATAGAGGAGTGAGTCCTGAGCTACACCTCCTCTCCTCCCACTCGGCCTCCTCTTCTTGCCACCCCAGCACCCCCCTCAAACCCTGGGCTCCTCCTAGGCACAGCCCCCAACTTTTAGCTCTCCAAACTCCAAGGGCACTTGAAGGGCTCTTGAGTCAGATCCTCATTTACCAACAGTAGAAAAAGCACCCTGACCCCTGGCCTGTGTCAGGCCTGTGCCAGCACGCCAGCAGACATCAGAGACAGCCATGTGTCTCTCCATGTGGTAATAAGAAGACTGAGGCTCAGAAAAGCTTACCAGAGGTCAGAGAGCTGGCAAGGATAGCAGCCAGGCTCTGTCCTTAGGTCTGTCTGACTGGAAAGTCACAGCCGGGCTCGGGGCTGTTTTCAGCTGTGCTAGGTTCTTCTTCTTGGGCACCTGAAACTGGGGGACACAGAAGTTTCCACAGTGACCCTTATCTCTGAGACTAGACTTGGGCCCACAGAGGATCCATGAGCTTCAGCGCAGTATGGGAGGCCCCACAGGACAGCCAGTTGCATTTTCTAGTTTATAGAAAAGGAAGCTAGAAAACTAGGGGCTTTTACCAAGGTAGCTTAGTGAGAGAGGGACAGAGACAGTATCAAAGTTCACAGTTCCAGTGCTTCAGAAAATAAATGCCAAGCAGGATAAGACTGATAAGAAATTAGAACCAGGAAAGATTAGGGTGGGTGGGGGAAGAGAAGAGGGGAGTAATGGAGAAAGTGGGCCCTGGAGTGTGGGGATTCAGGTAAGGGCCAGGAGGTAGGACTTGCATGGCTGCAGAGGAAAACAAAACCGGCCCACAGCACCTGGGCAGGAGTTGAGGGGGAGGCAGGTGTGGGGCCTGGACCTGCCCTGGGGGCAGAGGGCAGTGGGCTCTGAATGTGTGGGTGCCAGCGCCAGGCAGTGGGGGGAAGGGGGCACCAGAGGCCAATGTGTTTACCTAGCAGGCAACCAGGGCCAGAGGACGGTGGAGACACTGATAGGTGACACAAAGCAAGGGGATATGGTGGCCAAGGCAGGCTTCACCCCCAGGCTCCTCTCCTTTGCCCAACTAGGGCGCTCTAGACAAGAGCATGGCCTTTAGTTTCCAAAGGGGCCAAATCAAATGTCGCCTGTGTGGTCTCTAGTGTAGTAACAACACTTAGAGGCTTCCTGGGGTCTGGGTTGCTATCTCCATCCCCTTCCATCTCTACTCTGGTCTCTTCCACAGCCAGGAAAACTCCACACTCTACATCAGTTTCACCCCAAAAGGTCCCAAGACCCACCAGATCAAGCACAGCTACCAGGTACGAAGCCCCATGGGGAAGGGTCCTGTAGGCCACCCCTCCCACCAGGCCTATCCTGAGAAGGAGTTAAACGCCCAGGGGCCCAGCTGCCTGGCTCCGAGCCCTCGCAGTTCTCTTCACAGCCTCTGCCTCAGAGCTTCTGCCACCTTTCCACACCCAAGCCTTGGAGTCACAAAGCTTGGACTCCAAGGACACTGAGAGAACCCGGCTTCTTGGTCAGACTTGGAATGAGCTTTGCTCATTCCTCTTTGCTCTTTGCTGGATCCCACTGCTTCCGGGAGTTCTGTTGTCAGCAGCCTTCTCACTTCCTGTCTTCTCACAGCTGGCCTGCTTCTCTGAACATTTCCTGCCGCCCTCCTAAAGCTGCCCTCTTCACCCACT
>PVKA01043273.1:0-16858 GCA_004027165.1 Ctenomys sociabilis | reverse complement strand
TTTAAAACAGATTTCTATTCCAAAGCCAATGGAGAAGAAAGGTAAATGCATAAACCAAGAGAATAAAAGAGATGGAAGGTAGAGGAAAGGAGGAGGCAGGACAGGGTCTGCTTGCACTTTCACGGGGTGCAACACTTTGACTTGCTGATCAAGTGCTCTTAAACAACAGACTGTTAATCCTTGTTCTGATAGAATAATCTCAAGAGTCCACCCAAAAGAACTGATCCAGTGAGCTCTCGATTGCAAGACTGAAATGGGGGGGGGAGAAAGTGTTGGCAGAAATTTTCCCTTCATTCTCAAAAATTATCCATACTGGGTCCTATGCAGCTGGCTTTGTTTGTTTGCTTGTTTGAGACTGGGTTTCTCTTTGTAGTTTAGGCTAATTTTGAACTCTGGGTAATCCTCCTGCCTCAGCTTTCCAAGTGCTTGGAATGCACCACCATCTGAGCTCCTGCAAGTTCAAATAGTGTAAATTCTTAGACAGTTCCCAGCTACATAATTTCACAGACAAGTGACAAAAGCCAGGGTCTCCAGACATCAGTCCCAGAATAACTAGAAGTATATAACCATATTGGCAAATAGAATTGAAGGGTGAAGAAAGGGCCAAAGCAAATAATAAAGCTTTGAGTTAAGCCAAAAAGCAATGCTAGATCGAAAAGGGCTGCGAGACAAGGGCTGCGAGACAAGGCTTATGCGTAATGGATTCAACAGCTTTCCATGCACTGAGGAAGGCAGAGCTGAGAATGCAAATGGAGGAGGACCCTGAGCAGACAGAGGTGGGGTGCACACAGAAGTCAGGAGGGAGGAGGAGGAAGCTCAGCACAAACTCCAGAAGTAACCAGGGGCCCTCTGTCTTCTCTTCTTTGAAGTGGAGTGGTGTAGAAGGTACATGTGAGCTCACCAAAAGTACACAATACCTTCTTTCAGAACGCTTTGCAGAGGTTATAGCTTATCAAATCATTCAGAAAGGCCAAGTAAAATTAATATTTATTAAAGAAAATTAAATGGTAACAATTTCACAGGTAAATTTGTTTCAGTGTTCAGGCCACTGCTTCTTGAAGTTCTGCTGATGTTTCAGGGATACTCCTGCGGATTTATGGAAAGGTTGTAGTCAAATGAGGTCTACCATTATATTACACCTATTTATACTGTTCTTTGTAGGACACCACAGTCTGTCTTCTTGCCATAACCAGCTATATGAAATTAACCTTCTCTAATGATCGAAACTCAGTCACCTTTCTAAGTGAAGAATCCATGGAGATTTTCCATGTCAACAAAGAAAACCGTTTATTGGTCCAACGCTCAGAACTGACAAAAGTAGATGGGCACTACAGTGTGGATGTGGAAGGTCAAGGCTGTGCATTTATCCAGGTAACAGAAGCCTTCCTAAAGACGAAGAAACTGTGCCACGTGGAGCTTCCACCTCAGTGATTATGTATGAAATGTGACTTCGGCATTTTGCGCGAGTCTATGCTTTTCTACACTTTCTCTCATTTATTTCCTAATCAGTAGCAGAAACTGTCCGTTATTTTGTGAAGAGGTGCTCCCTTTAGGCCTACCTATCCAGTAGATGTTTCCTCAAGTATTCTACCTTTCTGTTTCCAGAACAGATAGATTTCTATTCAAGTACTCTATCTTTCTTAAGTCATGCTGTGAAAGATTCTAGATCTGGTGAAAACCAAATTCAGTTTAGTCTGATTCCCTGCTGAGAAATCTATAAGTACAGAAATAATGGAAACACTGTATCAAAATAATAGATCCTTCAGCTCTCGCCACAGATTGAGTTTTGTCTTCCTTGACATCTGTTCTAGGCCACAGTCAAGTTCAATGTGCCACTACCCAAAAAGTCATCTGGATTTTCACTTTCCTTGGAGATTGTGAAGAACTCCTCTTCAGATGTGTTACAGACTAAGTTTGACCTTACAGTGACGCTCAAGTAAGTGTCCCAGTCTGAAATTAATTCCAAAATTAAAGGGATACTGTAGCAGGAAACAGAAATTCTAAACAGGAATGAGAGAACACAAGAGGAATGATCGCAGTGAGGATGGTGATTATGAGGAGGAGGAGGAGGTGGAAGATGGTGATACTACTATATGTACATCACAATTCCTTCGTGGAGCTCTGTGTAGACACTATGGAGAAATGTAACTTGTACATTTAAGATGACTTCAGGTAAGTCAGAACTGGGATTGTAAGCAATAATGACTGGCGTCCTTTGCAAGTATGATTTGAAAGCTGTGGCTACAATGACATTCCAGCAGTGCATTTATTTTTTCACATGGAGATGCTGCCAGATTTGCACAAGCGTGACTCACCACTTCCGACTTGGCTCATTCAGTCAGCCCTAGAGTGGAAAGATAGCAAATATTTACTTTGAACTTACCAAGTGCAAATTTTCAGATCTTTTTTGAAGAGAAAAAAAAAATCCTCTTGAATTAAAATGAGTTATAGAGGCCAAACACCATATTGTGTCCTTAACTGTAAGAACCTGAAGTGGAAAACGAAATCTGAAGGGTACAGCAGATGCTTGGGAACAGGAATGAACTTATTCAAAAGGAAAGAGTTACTGAGTTGGGGAGAAGGACAGGAGAGGGGGTGAGGGGAAAGAGACGTGTCTATGTATGTAGGCAGGAAGGTTTGGAAAACGATACTGTAGAGTTCTGCTTCCCTGTGGAAATGAGCAGATAATGCTTAATTTGTTTTGTCTCCTTTTTCTCCTCTTAATTTTTATGTATTTCTTTTTTTCCTCTGTTTTCCTTATTCCAATTTTGCATGCATATATCTGGAAATATGAATAACTGGTTGGAAGACAATATTATGCATTACAAGTACTATGAAATTCATATTACTTTGTTAAGTGAAATTATGTATCACTTGAATTTTTTCTGTTTAAGTACTATTTTATACTGTCTTTATAAAATAAATAAATGAGTAAATCTGTTATACTATTTGTTTAAAAAAAAAAAAGAAAGAAAGTATTTTAGCCTAAGTTCCTAGACAGAGAAACAGTAAAATTAGTGTGGGAAACTTTTCCTAAAATTTCTAACTATAAAATCTCTGGAACATTAGAATATTGGATTAAACACATTATGGAAATCTCAGCTTCAGTTCCAGCAGTGCTATGCAGAAGCAAGATCAAAACTTAGAATTCTTCTTGGGAGCACTTCCCTGCTGTAGCTACATCCAGCTGCCTTAGCAAAACTCTCCCCGTGCTGACTGAGTGTAAGCACAGCACGAACCTATGTAATCATTAATGGGTAAGCTGTGTTGTAAGTCCTGACTCTGAGATCTCAGATATACTGAGCAGCAGATTTGGGGAGATGCTAGATTCAGATAATTTCTTGTCTTCTCCAGCATATATTCTTTTATATCACCTGATTCATCATTATTCCATTCTGAAAGCTCTCAGCTATTTGAAGATGGCTTTCCTTGGGCCTCTGTACTTCTGTTTTCACCTGTGCTCCAGGCCACACTTTTCAGCCTTGCTATGACAATGCTAAATTGATGATGAACTAATGGGCTTTCTTCTCCTTTCATTTTCAGATACACTGGTACTCACAACAACCCCAGTGTGGTCCTTGTGGATGTAAAGATGCTCTCAGGATTTACCCCCATCCTGTCATCTGTAGAGCAGGTGGGCAGCAGAAGCATCACCTTTTGGTACACAGAAATGATTCATGTCTTTAGATCAAATAACACAAAATCATGGAATTCTTCACTTTGAAATTTGACAATTATGTTTTGGCTTCAATGTGACATGAGGGATGATGTTCTTAATTTGTAACAAAACACAGTATTTGCCAAGGTTCATAACATATTTCTTTTTTTCTTTTCTTTTCTTTTTACTGGGGATTGAACTCAGGACCTTGTGCTTGCCAGGCAGGCATTTCATAATGTATTTACTCATTGGGTTTCTATGGGTGCTTGTGCAAATGTCATGGTATCAGAAAAAATCTGATGAAACAGAACCTGACAAAATGGAAAGTCTAGGCATTCATTTCACAGTGATACTTTCATGTATTTTAATGTCTACTGCCCATCCTTCCCTCCTGATGTTTGCAAAGCTTGAAAGCGATGGCCGTGTCATGAAGACTGAAGCGAAGAACGACCATGTACTTTTCTACTTAGAAAATGTAAGTTCAGCGATACTGTTTTTCTTTCATGGATATTTTTGTCTTCTCAGGAGCAGTCACATGCTTCTGTTTCTTACGGCTACACACCAAAAGATCCTGAAAATATGGGGCACAAAAGATGGCAAGTGTTCTGTCCCTCCAATCATCACTCCTTATTAACACTCATTGACTTTATTTCATATAGAAAAGCCATAACTCTTTGACTAGGCAAATCTGAAGTTGATAAACATTATCTTCATATTTCATTCCTTTTGTTCTCTAATGTACTCTGACTCTATGGAAAATGTATCTTTTTTTTAATATTTTGACTTGAGCACCAGTAAAGACTGGCATTTCTTAAAAATGCACTATAATCGAATAAAGTTAAGGAGTACAGTGTGGTGCTTTGATGGGTGTATTATAGTGAATGGGTTAATTAAGCTAATAAAATGTGCATTCTCAATATAATTGTTTCATATGCTAAAAACACTTTTAATGAACACTCTTGACAAATTTCAAGTATACAAAGAGTATTATCAACTATCCACCTCATTCCATCCATTATAGTTTCAGGATACATTCATGTCAGTAATCAGAACTTTGTACTTTGTCCCCATCTTTCCTCCACTGGTTACTGTGACTGTATGCTCTGCATCTATGAATTTAACTTTTATATTCCACTTCTAAGAGTATTCACATAATAAACATTTATATTCTTCTAAAGGATTTTTTATCCTAAGAATAATAGAATTAGCTCTATTATTTTCCTTTTGTCAGATCAGCAAAATAAATAGCACAAATTAGAATGAAGAAAAACAATGCCTTTAATGAACAAGGTTGTCTTTATTTAATTTTTTTCTTTTTCCCTCTCTCTTAGCAATTCAGTAAGAAGTGGGAATTAAGTTTTCACGAAGTTTAATTTAACTTGCTTTTCTGTTATGTATGACAATGATCATACTAGATCTTGTCAACTGAATTGATGGTAAACTTTGGAAGTAATTTTCAGTCCTTTTCCTCTTTCAGACCTGTTATGATGTACTTACAATTTGCGTCTTTGTAGGTTCTGGATACAGCAAGCAGCTTCACTTTTTCTGTTGAGCAAAGCAACCTCGTGTCCAACATTCAGCCAGCTCCAGTCATGGTCTACAATTACCATGTAAAAGGTAGGCAAGTGCCAGCGGCCTAAGGCTATGAATACAGCAGCTGCTACTTTTGCCAAATTCAGCCTGTCTTCAGACTAGACAAAGGACAGCTTTACTTTGTAGGAGGCACTTGATTTTCTCCATGGTGTCACTTCTGCTTGTGGCAGTTTCCAGTTAGCCAAGGTTCCAATACACAGCATGTTTTGGATGTGCAGTGTGACAAGGCTGCCCTTTGACTTGACCTACAAGCCATAGAAAGCCTCCTGGTCTCTTTTGTTGTGGCCATTGTTGCTCACATCGAGTGACTATGTTGTGCTCTCTGTGGACTTTGACTTAAGAACAGAGTGGACAGTATTCCAAAACTTCATTGGAAAATTTGGAAAGATCCTATTACAAACAATTACTACTATGCTACAGGAATCATAAAACACTCTTATGGAAGCCTGATACTATTAGTTTCTTATGGATTCTCATATGAAGTTTGTCAAGAAGTATTAGAATGCTGTCTGTTTCTTTTATTAATTAAATTCATTTTATCAAGCAGCAAACTTTAATGACATGTTTATTGTAGGAGTCACTTCCTGGTTCTTGTCTCAGTCCAAGAAGTTAATATTTATAATACCAAAGATACATTATTGGAATCCCATCAAGTTAATTCCAATCTACCACTCCCAGTACAACCCACAGCAAAAGTAAAGATGTTAAAACATATATATATTTTTTGGTAATCAAAACCATATTTATTACTTTACAGGTTTACATGGGAGAATAAAGTCATTTACATTTTCTACAAATGTTCTTTCAGTTACTTAAAAAACCAAGCTAGGATAAATTCAGTTTTTGTTTTAGACCATTTAAAACAAATGATTACAAAAACAAATACATTAGAGTTAAATTACTCTACAATTACTATTTAAAAAAGAAGTTCCTAGGGCCAGGGAGATAGCTCCATGGCACAAGCCCCTGCTTAGCAAACACAAAGTCTTTTTCTTTTTAACATAAGGTCTTAGTTTGATTCCTGGTACATTAAAAAAAAAAAAAAAAAAAAAAGGAAAGGAAAAAAGCAGTTCTAGTTTTTGTTCTTTTTGGTGGAACTGGGGATTGAACTCAGGCCCTTAAGCTTGCCAGGGAAGTGCTTATTCTACTGAGGCATCTCCCCAGCCCCTAAGGAGTTCTAGTTTTGAGAAAGTAACAAATCTACTTTCAAAGTGTGCAATACTATTAGGTAAAGGGTTAGAAAAACTGAGGAAACAGACTTAACTGTTGAGTAGAAGACATTTTCGATCGACAACCAAGGCCTTTCCTCATCACTAGTGTACAACTAGATTGGATCCAACCTTAACCCACATTTAATGTACTTCCTTTAGTTTCTTCTGTTTTGTTTCTTCAGTATGGAAAAGAATAAATTGCCTTTGAGACTTCTGAAGCTTTATTAAAGTTAGGTGAGAGTCGGCAAGGATTCTTTTACCTACAATTTTCCAGAAGGTGAAAGAGCCCATCAGTGACTTCGGTGCTTTATCACTACTGTCCAAGGAACGAGGCCATGGGGTCATCTGGCCTCTGGCGCTTCATTCTGTAGGCCTCCATCTCCTCTTCAGTGGGTTCCCGAGCTTCATATACACTGTTATAAGGCCGCTTCCTCTCATCAATCTGCATGATCTCCTTGACTTGGAGAAGGCGGGCTTCTTCAGCATTCAACGCCTTCTTCAATTTTTCATGTTTCTTCTCTTCATCATCACTCTCTGAGCTGCCCTTTCGGTGCTTCTTCTTTTTTCTTTTTCTTCTTCTTTTTTCTCCTCTTTTAGTTTTTCTTGGTGCATCTCCATGAGGGCTTGAGGCTTTTTCATAGATTCTTCTCCAGTTATATCATCTGTAATACATTCCTCTGAGTTAACAATCTCCTTCCCAGCATCCCCTGTACAATAGGAATACTTGAAAAATGAGTGGCAGCATCTGCATCCCCATTTGCCTTCTTTCCAGTAGGATCCCCAGATATGTGTGTGATTGTTGATCTTCACGTCTTCCTCATACTGGGAGCAGGCAACAGCCTGCTCCTGCCCTTTGATGACCGTGCTGTGCCTTGAGTACTCCACGTAATCCTCTGTCTGTGCCAGGAGCAACTCAGCTGGAGGCGCATCCAAGTGTTCCTGGCCACTGTACTTTTCCAGGATGCTGTCTTTTTGTTGTTCCTTGAAATCTTCTTTTTTGACTTTGAAGGACTTATACAGCAGCTCTAGTTTTGTAGGATCTGCCTGCGGATGTACTTCAGACCCTCTGTCATAGGCTTCCCAAGCAAACAACTGTGTCTGAGCCATTGAAATAGTATCTCCTGTGTATCTAACAAAATTATCTCCAGCGTAACTCACTTCATCTGGATTCTTCCCTGCATTAGCATATGGATTCTCTCTCATTGCTCTAGTTTTTGGATCATAATAGGCAGAATTTGGATCCAAATTTCTCAAATATTTTGCAGTATCTTCTCAAATCCTGAGATTCCTAACAGTGATTTGTCTCTTGGAGTCAAAGTTCTGCCCAGGCATGTCAATGTCATCCACATACTTATCTTCATCCTCATCTTTGCTATTATGATCTTTCTCAGCTTGTTCTACTAATTTTCCTGAAGCTAATTCTTCTTGGAGTTTCTCGGCTTTCAATGTTCTTTTTTCCAGGTCAACTTTGGCATACTCCTCCACAATTTTCATGTGTTCCTCTGGATTGTAGCCATTCCACCTATCTCTCTTCCCATTGTAGTCAAACTCCAACAGAGGCTGGACATGTTCATCTGGAGCTATGTTAGTGCCTGTAAATTTGGCTCCAACTCCCCTAGGTCTCTCAAAGCAGTCCTTCTTCTTGTGTGTCATGGTCCCACAGTTTTCACACGCTCCCTTGTGGTACTTGGTTGTTACAGAGTTCTCTTTGACACCTCTCTTGTACCATTCTCCAGATGAGCTGAACTGCTTTTGTTTTTCTGGCTGTGGTCTCTGATGCTTTAAGGTAGGTCTTTTTGATGGATCAATATACCATGGCACTGAAGAAATATACTGAGCAATATGAGGATTGATGTCTTTTCCTTCTTCATCAACCTCTGCAGGAGCATTGCCTAATTTCCGCTGTTTCTCTAACTCCTTCTTCTTTCTCCAGTCCTCTCTAATCATCTTCTTTGCTTCCTCCAAATTCATTTCTTTGGACCCCGAAAGGGGTGCCATGTTAGCTGTATCCACGGCTGCTGCCGACATGATGACGGGGCTGCCTTACTGCAGCCACCTCCACTTGAAAACCACCCGACTTAAAGGCAGGAGAAATGCTAATCTTAAAACATATTTATAATTATTGGGGAGGCAAAGGGTCCTAAATCCAACCATGAAGATGGCTTTCTGGAATGAAGAGGCTGACCCAAGGCTGTACCTGGGTTTTATTCAGTGGAGGAGGAGTGGCTTGAGGAGGAATGACTGAGAATTGTGGGAAGTAGGTGACTATTGTGAGCTGAGCTAGGTGGGTGACTAAATTTACCTCTGCCATATGCAGAGAGGATATGCAGACAGTAATCTGCTTTATGCTATTGAGATAGTATCTGATGTTTTGGGGAGGCCTAGTGCTTCAGCTCTGATGTAGTCTTTCAAGCCCCAGGAAGTCATAGCTCTGTCTTGAGGCTTGATCCCGTCTGGCGGCACAGAGCACTGTTCTTCATCCTGTCTCAACCTGGCTCACATTAAGGAGCAGCAGGTGTGGGTTATCAGGGAATCATGCATGCCACCTTCAAAGACTATCCCAAGCACCTCAGCTAGACCAATATTCATTACCTAAGGCCAATTGAAAGGGTACACAGAAGTCCTAGCCAGCTCTGTACATATCAGTACAAAGAAATAGTGTCAGGCTCAGTCAAAATGGAGACAATTACTCTTCTTTCAAGGAGAGCTGCTCAGGTGGTCCCCCACAGTTTATGGATTTATAATGCACTTACACTTCCCCAAAAAATATTGGAAAGCTTAGGTCTAATGTGCTTATTATATTGTTTGATGTATGCTGGTTATAGACATTTGGAGATTCAGTAAGGATGTATGTACCTTTATATTACAGATGAATATGCCTTTGATTCTTACAACATTGATATTTCTGATTCCCAGTGAAGCATGCAAAAGGCTCAGGTAAAGAAATTAACTGCAACATCATTGAAAATTTATCTGATTAGAAAATTATAAAAATAGAACAATAAAGAGAAGTCTCTAAAACTTCATATGGTTTGTATTGCTGTAGTACATCAGTACTCTGACAATCATTAAAATTTATTAATCCCTTAAAATAGCTTTAAAGGGCTTACATATATATGTATATATGCTTTTTATTGATCTCAATTTTTTTTTTATAAATTGACAGGTCAAATAGGTATGTGATGTCGTTATACACTGCAATATAAAATATCTGTACTTGGATGTATGTGTATGCACATGTTTTTGTGGACCCATCTGTATATACATATATAATCACACATTTATCATTTAAACTGTATTTTAAACCCTAGGTGAAAGCTTATTTCTTTAACTCCTCTTCTATTGGACCCTGAGAGAGAATCACGACACACCACAGATTTTGACTAAGCCACAATCTTCCATGTCTTCTTATCAAATTTTGTCTCTTTTCCAGCCCATTAAATTGTATTATTTCATACCTTAATTCATGTTTTTCCTTTTTGTTAATATTTCATTCATCATCTTCCTTCTAGAGAACCTAGGGTTTTGTTTGCTAGAAGCTTGAATCATTACTTTATTGTTGGCAATTCTCAATTCAAGTTTTAAACATTATGACATGTGGAAGAGCAGTCCTCCAATACCTAGAGAAGGAGATGCAGGAAGGGATAGAAAGAGAGAGACTAAGTTGGAATGGACTCTCTAAAAGGTTAAAGAAATAGAAATAAACACACCTACATAAGCAAGCAATTTATTCTCAATTAAAGATCACCAGAAAAGGAGGAAACAGTTCTAAAAAAGTCACAAATTAAGTGATGGCTTACTTGAGTTCAAAGACAAGATCAGGCAGTTAATCAAATAGTATTTTATCTTTAAAAAGTTATTTTACTGTTTAAGATGTAAAACTTATTACTGAAAGTCTTAATAACTTCTATATAAAATACTAGAACAATATTAATGCATTATTATAAAAGCCATGTTATACACAGCATGGAATAGTTACTGAGTATTACTTTCACTGATAAATTATGTAGAATTTTCTAATATTCAATTTCGGGCTGCCATAATTTATACAACTGATAACTATAGAATAGTAATTACATAATTTATAATATATATGTATATATATATATATATATATTCTATCAATTCTGTTCTTAACCAATTGTTCTTATGTCAACAAATGAATGTCATAATCCCTTCTTTTTCTTTGAAACTTCATCTCAAATGTATAATGAATGATGTATCATGTCCTTGAATGAGATCTTTGAATATTCACAATGACTAAGAATTTTGTAAAATATATGAGTACTGGTATCCAACACACACGTCTGACATGCCATATCTTGATAAATAGGAGGACTAAAACGATGCACAGAAATTCTTAACACTGTGAAATAAACATACATAGTAGTCATGTGCATGAACAATTATATGTTCATTATGAAATCAATTAATCAACATATTTGTTAAAGTGTCAGGTGTAATTTAGGTAGTATAAGCAGCACACAGTGTCCAAGAGACTACAAGAATAAATGAATAAACATTTAATTATCTTCAATTAAATTATTTCATAATATATATATATATATATATATATATATATATATGTACAATCCATAACTATGCAAGAGGACTTATTAGGTTAACTAACAGGATCAGCAGTATGATTGTCCACAGTGGCTGTCTGGAGAGCTCAAGGAACTGGTAGATGTTCAGTTGAGAAGCTGTAAGACAACGGGGATCAAGGATACAGCACCAGTCTAAGAGTGAAGGAATCAAAGCTCCCTGGAGAGCTGACAGCATGAGTCTGCATTCGGATATGACAATGAATGAAAATTATAATATAAAATAATAAAAATTTTGTGGGGCTTAATTCTAATGCAAGAGTCCAGGTAACCAAACAACACAAAGACATAACCACAGGTTGACCATGTATAGGGGAGGGCGAGTTAATGTGTTATATGGGAACTATACACTGTAGAGAGAGATGAGAGGCTATAAAACATCCTAGGAGACAGAAAGAGGAGAAAGACAGACAGACTAAACCTGATACATAAGGGTGATCTCACTAAGAAAGTGACAAGCAAAAGTTTTGAAAAGGAGAAGGCTGACCACATAGATTCCTGAAGAAATGCTATTCCTGGTCATAAAGTTAGTTAGCAATCATCTTTTAAAAAAAAAAAAGAAAGAAAGAAAAACGTTCCTGAGGTAGAAATGTGTCCTCATTTTCAAAAAACAACTCCTAAAGTCACTGAGGCTGGAGTGGAGAGAGAAAAGACAGGCACACAGTAGGAGGAGGAGCAAGGTAGACACTACAGTGAGGAGCCAGGGCAGGTAGGGCACAGAGGGTAAATATTAGGACTTCAGCTTTCACTCTGAGCAAAATGAAATCACTTAGGTTTTAGGATTGGAGGCGAAGCAGACCTGACATTTCCAAAATGATTACTAACTGCTTGGAACAGGCCATCAAAGTGCAACAGGAGAAGTGAGGCCTGTACAATCTCCTATAGTAATGCAAACAAAGGTGATTGTGGCTTGAGCCAGTGTGGACCCTGCGTAAGTAGTAAAGAGGGCTCAGATTTTAGATATGATTGGAAGGTAAATCTCCACTGCTCATCTGGCCACAAATTTCTGATCCTCCTTCCTCAACTCCCATCCCTCATAATGTAGTCAAAATAAAACGACTTGAAAAGTGCACTTGTCTATGTTTGTGATTGTTCACCTCAGAACCTTTTCCCTTTTGTAAGTTTAGAGAGCTTCTGTACTGCTCAGACCTCGGTGTTACAGGTGAATAGTAATTTTCCTAAACCAGTTACATCATGTAGATTAAATTCCATGACTCAAGCCGGTAAGATTCAGATCTGGCTCTAGAAGTTTGTTGGAAAGAACTCTCAATTCAGTAACCGTGGGGGTGGAGGAAGCAGGATTCAGAAAGAGGAGCTGAATTCCAACCAGGGTCCTGAAAGGTCTCAGCACACATGCTGGGGGGATTTGGGGATTACACTAAGATCTGTCCTGATTGAGGGCAAGAAAGTCAGGCCTTTACATCAACACAGGACATAGTATTGCTCAGGGAAGGATGGGAGGAAACCTGTTAAATGTCTCTGAGCCTAAAGGAAACTCAAAGCTGAATTCATCTCAGCAAGAACAGCCTCCTACATCCCTAACGGAGGTCCTGAGAGCCTCTGCCAGGAAGAGAGCAGGAGGAGCACACATCAGCAGCTTCTACTCTGGGCAGGCAGTGGGGCTGTAGAGCAGGGCTGTGGAAGGAGTCGCACTGGGAGAACCTGCTGGCTCGGCTTTGCCAACAAGTTTTTCTTCTTGGTTAAAAAGAGGCGAAAGGAAAAAGGAGTAGAAGAAAAGGAGAAATCTAGAAGAAGAATTTTTCAGCTGACTCCTTTCTTCCAGGTGGAGATATTGTTGGAAAGAAGCAATCTTTATTATAACAAAAGGGTAAATGTGATTTGAAGCAGAGAAATAGCAAGAGATTTGGCCTGAATGAATCACGAGCCCTCCCAGTTTGGGTATCACTCTCCTAACCTAGGAGGCACCCAGCAGGCACCTAAACAATCAGTTTCTGTAAAACATGAAAAGCTGAGGACAAATGGGGTTCTGTGGGAGAGCTGAAAGATTTCTGTAGTACTAAGCTTTGGGGGTTGAGTGTTGGGCAATGTCCTGGCCAGGAGAGCTCAGGCTCCCAGGGAAAGGTCACTCCACAGAGGAAGCAAGGATGGCTCAGGGAAGGACAGGAGGGCAAGGCCAGGGCACAGGAGGCTCAGCAAACAAGGACTTCATTGAATTGACAAAATGTTCCTGCCCAGAAATAAAATATTCATACCTCTCTAAAGAATATCTTTGTCCTGTTTAATGTTACACTTCATTGTGCTATCAGAAGTATGCTGGCTGTGTACCGAGAGCTCCTACAGGCCCACTGCCAAGTCAGACTTCCTGCCTATGGCCCCATAGGTTGCTCATGTGTTGGCTGAGACATAGCCATTTTTCGTGCATTAAAATCCCCCGACAAAGAGTCCCTTTGGCAGCCCGTTCAGGCCTTCTCCCTGGTTATTTGCCCAGAGCTGTTTGCTTTCACTTTATGACAAATGCTGCTTTATGCTTTCACTCTACACCACTCCAGTAAATACTGCTGCTCGGTTCCCTTTTGACTCTACCTTGTCCTACTTTCTGGGTTAAGAGAAGAATCCACCACTGGATCATAAATGATAACACCAAGTAAGCAGAGCAGAAACAACATACAAAACTCAGCGTCACTAGTGAGCTGCTATGCCATTTCCATTTAGTTCAATATTCTCTAACTTGCAGGTGATATAGTATTTTCATGTATTTTTAAACTTTTTAAAGAGAATTTTAAAAACTTTAAAAAATCGCCTTAGAAACATATAGAATTTCACTAAACAAAATGATGGTAATTCCCGTGCCGGCCCCACCCCTCAGTGCATGCTGAGATTGCAAACGAGACTGGGTGAGGTGGTGCTCTACTGTATACAGGCGGATCACCACGCGTCCGATCTAGCAGTGAGACCCTGAACACGCTGTAGATCCTTCCCTAAAATACACACACACAAAAAATGATAGTAATTCAGCAATGGTTATATTGCATATTATTGTTTGCGAATTAGTTGTTCAGACTAGATATAAGCATGCAAAATTGGTCAAAAAATATTTAAAAAATTAAAAGGAGAAAAATATTTAAACAGGAACTTCTTTCAATAGACCAACAGAAATCAGCAGTGCAATTATCCAAGCTTTCCTGTGTATATACATAAATATTTTCCCCTTCTTTCTTTTCTCCTTTCTCTCATTCCAATTCTTCCTTCCCTTTGAACTTTCAAATTTTTGTCTTTCTAGACTGCTAATCCCAGAAAACTAATTTTGAGAAGAGTCAGTATAAGGCATTGGCCAACATGAATCACCCATTGTTTTATAGAAATGCTGTATCTGGCTAGAACTTCAGAGAAAAGGAAAGATTAGTATCCATAGGGACTTATCCAAATGTTTGCTGTGTCAGTCACTATGCTAATCATTTTGAATTTTAAAAATATTACTTCATGTAGTCTTACTTAGAAGCTTTTAAGGTACTAGTATAGGGGAAAATGAAACACCCTACATGAAAGGTACCTGGGGCGAGTTTGTGTTCTCTAAAACCAAAGAATAAATTTTAGGAACAAACGGGTTAAGAGTACAATGTATTTAATGGAGGAAAGAGCTCCTGTCCAAGAGAGGCACAAAAGGGGCAACCCAAGCAGGTTGTCTCTAGGAAACTGTCTCTTCCAAGGACTTTCAAAGGGTAATACCATGCAATGAGGTGGGTCTAAGGTGGTGGAGAACATGGGAACTCACTTAGGAAGCCATGAGGTGGAACAAAACTCTGGTCAACCAATGAGATTACAAGCATCATTGCTCAGACAAAATTGATTAAATCCTGTACCAAATGAAGAAGGAAGGGCTGACGAGGTAGCTCAGAGGTCTAAAGCACCTGCTTAGACAAGCACCCATGCCATGCCAGCCCTGCCCTCAAGTCAGGCTGAGCCGGCCAAAAAAATAAAAAGAAAAGAAAAAAAACAAAGGAGGAAAGGAGTCAGTAGCAAGCAGGCATGAATGCAGGACAGGGTCTCTTTCTGTTGGGGGTTGGGTTAGTGCTCTTTAGGGCTCTTTCAAGGTGATTGATACTTATTTAGAATATCAATCACTGATGCCATCCTTAAGAAAGTACGTGGCTGTGTTTTACTCTTTTGTCTTGAGGTCTGGCCCAAAGCAAGTCTGTCTCTTCCGATGTTGCAAAGTCATCTTGTCTTCCATATTGTCTCCTTCGGGGCCTGGCCCTGTCTGGCTGCCTAGAATATTTCTATCTAAGCCAGCTGCCTACAACAGTGTAACATTATTTTGCCACATTAACAAATCACAAACCCACAGATCGGAGAAATAAGTAGTGCATACAGAGCTGCTCTTCTAGTAAGTGGGGGAACCAGTAGCTTCGGAGCACTGGCTGCAAAGCTCCAGGGACTTTGTCCTTCCTGTAACTGTCTTGCAAGGAAAGGAAGAAAAATACCACACACACACAAGCACATTCTTAATATGCTAATGTAAAAGGTCATTGCAAATAAATGTAGTTGTACCCGTAGCTAAGAGACAACAAGTGTGACGTCTTCCATGCAAAGTGGCTGCCTCCACTGCAGACTGTTCCCAGCAAAGCTTTCACTCCCAACTGCATCCTGCCAGCAAGACTGCATCCGGCAAAAGGTTTCTGGCAGTGTTTATAATTTGTTAGGACAACTTAATGCCAAACCCAGCAAGTTTACAGAATCTTTTTTTTTTTTATGTTCACAAAGGGCAACCCAGAGAGAACACGGACAGCTGGCTACCCCAGACACTGGCTACCATGGGTCCAAGTGCCTGTGGGTCTTCACACACGGAGCGGTCTTCAGGTAGAAAAGGGACAGACGCTGCTCACCTTCTTGGCATGAACTCCCTGCCCACAGAAGTCTGCATGTTGGGCTTGTCAGGAACGTGTTATGCAGGGGGAGGGACAAGTTTCCACTTGTTGAGTGATTCATGAGAAATTCCTTGCAAATTTCCCTTAAGCTCTTCAGCCACTTGGTAAGAAGAGACACTGAATATCATGCACTGTTGACAGTCAAAATTTGCAAAATACTTAGGGAGTTTCCCAGAAGTTGTGTATTTTTTTAATGATTAAAGTGATGAATACCACCTCAGGAGCCAAGGTGAAGTTGGCAGATTGAGAAGAATGTGAGACTAAAGAGGAGCTACACTTCAAAATGAGCTTGGGCATAATGAGTATGCTTTCACTACTGTTCGAAGCTTAATTTATTCTTTATAATACTTTACTCTCACGAGGATATATTACTTACTTATTGTTTGGTTTGGTAAAGTTTGTTTTGGAGACAAGGCCCCACAATGTACTCTAGACTGGCCTCACATTCCTATTGATCCTCTGGAGCACTGCGATTACAGGCAGGCACCACACACACTTTATGTATTCACTTCCTTTTTTTTTTTTTTTTTTTTTTTTGATAGAACCTGGGATTGAACTCAGGCTCTTGAGCTTGCCAGGGAAGCTCTTATTCCACTGAGCCATCTCCCCAGCCCCTGTATTTACTTCTTAGGAGTATATAGTATCTAGACATGCAGTATCTTCCATTATATTAGCATACAGGTAAAAGTGTCAGTATAAAAATATTTTCTTTAAATATACGGATATCCGCTGGAAGTAAAACACAGTATGTATGTATTACTATAATAACATTAGTGCAATATTCACATGATTTCAATCATAATATTCAAAGAGCTGCTTGGTCAAATATCATATTTTATGTTGACAGCTTTTTTTTTTTTTTTTTTTTTTTTTTTTTTTTTTTTTTTTTTTTTTTTTTTTTTTTTT
>PVKA01043272.1:0-16857 GCA_004027165.1 Ctenomys sociabilis | reverse complement strand
GAGGTGCTGGTGAGTGTGTCCTGAGGTTTCAGGCCAGTCACTGGCTTGGGGGGGGTGGTTGTGGGCAGGGATCCGGGTAGCACGCGTGGGAAGAAGCCAATGGCTCTCCCTCAGACTCACCACATTCTCACTGATCTGGGAAGCCTGGTGAGTTGTGCAAATTCCCACTCACTGGGAAAGCTTGGGGGCAGGATCCATAATGTTGCTGGAGTCCACTGCGCTGTCTCAGGCTGGTCTCTGGGGCTGGGCAGGCATGGGCGTTATCGAGTAGGCTGCTGGAGTTGGCTGTGTTGCCCTGGCCAGTCACTGGGACTCGGCGGGAGTGAGTGAGATTTAGGAGGATGGCAGAGTAGGCCACACTGTCTCTGGCCAGTCTCTGGGGCTGGGCAGGCATTTATGTATTTCTTTCCATACAGTATTAATTCAGTAGAAAGTAAGTGTAGTGCATCTTTAAGGGTTGGTTTGTAGTGGGCTCAATATATTCTTTTCATATTTGTATTCCAAGTGTCTAAGACAATTTGGACCACTGACATTTTCCACTAATCTTAGTTGAACTAAATTGTTGCACAAGAAGAAAGAATCCTGTTTGGCATACTTGAAGAAATACAAGTTTCATATATTTGAGTCCAACAGCACTGTCTATCTAAAAGTCCATCTGAGGGTGGCCAAATAGCTCAGCGGATTAAAGCGCAGAGGTCAGGGATTTGATTCCCAGGCCTTGATCCCCCAAGCCTGTCGCACCTGCCCCACCCCTAGGGCATGCTGAGACAGATATTGAGACTGTGCATTGTGGCAAACATCTATAATCCCAGCTCTTGGGAGGCTGTAAACAGGCGGATCACTATCAGTCCCATCTTGTAGTGAGACCCTGAACACCCTGTAGGGCCTTCCCTAAAATACAAATGCAAAAGAAAAAGTCCATCTCAGCTTTTAAGAAAGCTCCATGCAGTTTTTGTGCCAGCTTAGACAACAGAAGGGAATGAAACCATTTCCTAGGGTAAGGTGGTTCCACCTTTTGCCAAGCTGTGACCAGCCAAGAAACTCAATGATATTTTGAGGAGATGCTCTCTGCCATAGAGATTATTACAATACATGTAGGATCAAAGAAAACTTCACATTTTACCCTGGTGATTAGCTGTAATTAAATAAAGTAAGTCTTTTTAAACTTCATTAGCAGCAAGACATTTGCTACAGCAGAGTGGGCACAAATCATCCATTCTTAATTAAAAGATAATCCACAGGATGGCCATAATCTTCTAAAAATACACCATTTCCCCTGAAAGATTTTCTCATCAAATAAGGATAAATAACAGTTTCTATGAATTTAAGCCATGAAGGACTGGATGCTCCTCCCATTTGCTTGAGTGAACGCTGAATGCAGCTGATAACATCACGTTGGCATGCTATTATCTAAAATGGTAGAATACCTCACTTCAGCAAAGTCTGACATAAATCTTTGAAAACAAAGACATTGCATATGTATGAGCTGAAATAGATATGACAGTGTTGGCACATTAATATTCCTGTCACTAGGGGGTTTCAAACTTTTAAGGAAAGGATGGGAATGAATTCAGACTGTAGCTGGTAAAATAGGGCAACATACAGTAGGACAATTAGGCATCCCTAACTATAATAAAATATGTACAAAGAAAGGGTTCCCCTGTTCCTTGGCTTTGGTAAAAAAAAAAAAAAAATGTATGATTGCCTCTTGGGATTGCCAAGAATAATTAATTTGGCTTAGAGATTTGCATGGTTGTTTAGAGCATACTAATATGAATATTCCGTAAAGACCAGTCCCGATCAATAGAAGAAAACTGTTTATTCTTGTGGAGCTGCTGTGGTGGTTCATGGATAACAGATGTTTCCACTTAATCCACACAACCCTCATTAAAAGTAACCGTGGGGCCTAATTGAATAGTTCTCTACATCGTTGGATCTTTCAGAAATAGTTCTTTTATGTCCTACAATTATTTTGTTTTCTGATTTTAGTTGCAGTTCTGAAAAGCTTTACCATAGATATCTATATAACTTCTCTGGAAGCAGTGAAAAAATGACATATAAGCTTCTTTGTACCCTGTATTCCTCTGTAAAGACTTACTATGTGTTGGAAACCTCTGACTTAGGAATGCCAACTATTTTTAGAAAAGCCTTATAAATCATCATACTCTAGAAAAGTCACCACTTACCAAGGAAGATGATATAACACCTACATCAGCTTTCCTTCTTTAGGGGAGTGGGCAAGAGTTTTTCAACACCATATCCTAAAGAAACATAGCCACTTAGTTACAGTCCTGGTGTTTGAAGCTTATGTTGAAATGTTGGAAGTTTTCTTTTGGTAAAACACATGTGTTGATCTGGTGAGTGGAAATGAGGGACCGCTTAAAAGGCTTTTTACCAAAAGTTACTGCAGCCCTGGGAGGCTTGGTTTGAGCTGACAGCAGTCTCCCAGATGGAGAAAAAAAGGCTTCAAACCTCTCCTTTGACAAAGGCACATGAAATAATATCTGACAAAGAAATCTCAAGCAAACATGATGGCAAATGAGCAATTATGTGGGCTGTGGAGGAGCGAGCCCCTTACACTCCCAGATACCTTTGTTCTTCAAATTTCACTCATAACATCTCTTAGAGGTGCTTAGGTCAGTGTTTTTTTTAAAAAAAACAATTTAATCTATGACTGTGCTTTGGGTTTGGTTGAACTCCTTTATTACACTAATTCTATTTGTCACTCCATGCATGTGTCAGCATTGTTTTTGAATGGCAAAGAGGGGAATGAACCAAGCACAAAGAAAGGCTTTTGCAGCTCACTCTATGCAACTTTACTTTAGAAAGAAAGAAATATTCCACGGAGATAAGTTCTGTGACGCTTGAAAAATACTATTATCTCTTAAAGGGTACCACATGTTGAAGAAAAATGGCCTAAAGTAAATTAAATAATATTGCCAAAAGTGGCAGCAAACCTGACATCTCAGTGGTGTAACTCCACTTTTTAATTTTATGTTCTTAATAATTATTTCTATAGATCACATTAGAAAATAGATAAAAGCACTTTTTCAAAGGTATTAACATTTAAATTTTAAGATGTTTGCTTTGTTTTTTTGATAAAATAGTACACCATGAAGAATTTACTCCTACAAAATGAGTTTTGATCCTATCTTATAAATAAATCTCATTAAAAACACATATGCCCAATGAATTGAAGCCAAAGTTTTAACCAGGATGAATAATAATAATAATAATAAATGGGATGGAACACAAACTTTACAAATGATATATTCTTCTTCACAATGTCTGTTTTTTTCCATATAAATAAATCTACTACTGATCAAGGATATACTGTATCTTAAGAAAAATGTTTATATAGGATATGATTCATATAATTTACAAGTAAAAGTAACGACACTTCATCTTTTAAACTCTTATTTTTTATGTTATTTATTGTGGTAAAATAATGAATTGGAGTCTCTTCTTTCCTTGACATATTTGGGATATTTTACATGACTTTGAAATAGCTTAAATATTCTACAACCCACTATCAAATGTTCAGAAAAGGTGAAGAAATTTTGTCGTTTACTTTGCTTATGGTCATTTCTTATAGTCTGATTCAATCCCTAAGAGCACAGGAGTAGACTGTATGAAAGGAACTGAAAAAATAATCAAATAGTTTAAACTTTATTTAAAGTTATGTTAAAAGGTGCCTGATAAGAAGCATCACCTGTTTTTTTTTTTGATGAGGACACCACAAGCTCTCTAATACCCACGCATGCTAATGAAATGACTTGTGTGGTACCTCGGCAGTGGGAGCTCCTGCAACAGCTACACACACTAGTTGCCATTTTTAGAGGCACTAAAGAGATGCAGTATTTTCCCCACCACATCCACACAAAGAATCTTGTGCCCTTGTTATTTCTTTCTTAGGACAGCCTCTTGTTGCTTCAGGTCGTACACATTGAATTTACTGTAACATTACACTCTCTGATGACGATGAAGGAGCTGGAATTATAGCATCCCATGGATAAAGTTATCCTCTGACTGTACTTATTATGGACATTGGACCTATGAGTATTTTAAAGCACTTCAAATATACAAGCCTGCCTGGTTTTAAAGAGAAATCATATTATATTTCCTTTTTTGAATTAAACATTTGTTTCACTTTCAGCATATTCTCATTTCTTTTCCTTTCTTTTTTTTACTTAAAAGTATGATCGTGGGCTTGATTCTACATGACACTGAAACATTTACAACAATCAGTTTATATGAAGTGTGGAACATGAACATTACAAATCAAATTTGAATCTGGTATTACCAGTGGAGAATTCACCTTACAATATTGGTTGCATTTAATCTTACATTTTATGCCATTTCATTGCCTAGCAAAACAAACCCTCCATCTTCTGCTACCATTTTATATAAATGCATAAAATCACAACTTCTTTTCTTGTCCTTGTATTGCTTACTCCTTCAAAAAGCAGATATGCTTTATAAAAGCAGTTGTTATATTAAGATGTATGTCTGCTTTTCTTCCAAAGACAGATTAGAGTGCTTCAGCTGCCACTAAAGTTGTCGCTCTTTGTAACAAAATGTAATGCTGCATATATAAAAATGCAAAGTGTAATGTAGAGTCAAATGTCTCTCAGCACAAGAGTTGTTCGTTTTAGCACCCATTTTGTTGGTATTTATCAACTTACTAATTATAGGCAAATTGCTTCCAACACGAAAACTGTGATGATTAGCAGTTTTTTCTGCTAACTCTAGTCTACTGTAGTTCCGGTAAAAGAATGTCAATAATCCAGATTCCTTTCTTTTTCCTGGCTTAGAACATGCAAAAATAAATTCATCAGGCTAGCATTTCTCAACTTTTGATAAGTGTGGTTTGGAAGGGTGGTGGGAGGGGATGAAAAAGGATGGATGTGAAATTAGGAAGATCTGCTTGCCTCGTCCCATCAGCTGGGAAGACTGTCTGGAGATGGCCTATCATAAATAGGATGAGGTAATCCCAGCTTTGCTAGCAGAGTAAATGCACTTGAACACTTACAAGGTAAGCACATCAATTGTTAGAAGCCAGCATAAGAGCTCAGCATGAAAGAAGTGCAGAAGTGAAATCTTAAACACTCTCTCATGTAGCATCCTTGATAACTAGAAAAAGGCTGCCATTCCTTGGTCCAAAGCCCTCATCTAAGTATGCGACAGAGTTGCGCTATACTGCTTGGTCAGACATAAAACACTTTGTAACCTTCAAGCCCTCCATTACAATCCTTTAAAGTGAGCCTAAATGAAAATGGGAGTAACATGCCAATCCAGAAAAGGTTTTCATAACATGCTATACAATAAAAGGTCGAATTTTCTATCACTGTTGCTAATTTCACCCATTTGTTTCTCATTACAATAAGTAAACAAGATTAAATGGAAAATCTTGCAGTTCAAGAGTACTTTACCCAGCAGAAATGTCTGTAACGAACACTGACTTAGTGTCTTAAGCAACTTATGAGCCTCCCAGTGACTGTTTCTCCCTGCTATGAAGTTTTTACAATTTTAAAGTTATATTGACAGGTTCCAGTCAACAGTAATGTCTGCAGTGGCCTTCTCTCTCCAATTCATTGCTTTTAGTCTAATTGCTTATTTGTAGTCTCAGCAAGCAGGGAGAAGAATTTTATCCTCTTTGCCTTGTCTCTGAATACTAACTGGCTCGGCCAGCTAAGGCTCTCTAAAGAGAGAAACTGCATGAGAGACACACTGCATTTGACACAGTCAAGAGGTAAAAGAAAAAGCCAAACAAAAGTCTATTCAGGACTGAATCCTCTGATATTCTCCCCCTCCCCCAAGCCCCTTTAAAAATAAAGGGGGAACCTATAAATCCGTGCCTGAATGCCTGAGGTTGTCAGTTAATAAAGGACAATGAATGACAGGTGACTGTCAGTATAATTCTCAGTCTCCAAGTTATCACTTTTTGGCATTGTTGAACACGAACAGTGTATACATAACAAGGAGATATGTCATAAGTTCTCTACGAATGCACAGACAAGCTCAGTGTAGGAGAAGCCACTAAGTATTTCCACGTGGCTTCATGGAGTTCCTTTTAGTTCTGTGTATTTTTCTTAGGAAGTTTCTGAAATTGTAAGTATTCTTCTATTAAAGATAATGCTAAATGACTTTGAAGAAAACTGGTGAATGGCTATGAACTGTTGGCTTCCAAACTCCTTTTTTCTCCTATAATAAGAGATGTGCCTTGATACATGAAACTTCTTGTGCATGTTGCTAAAGTTTTTTAAAGGAGGAGGAACCAACAGATGAGAATTTTTCTGTTTGATTTTTAAAAGGCTCTTCTCAAGCTATTTTCCCTCAAGATCTCTTTATACTTTCATCTTCGCAGACTGCCTTAATCCTCCTGTCTTTGTTGTTTCAATGTCTGATCAGCTTGTTTTAGAAGTGCCTCCATCCCACATTTGCTAGAACTGAAGCTTGACTTCGGGCGCCTACGGTTATAAATCCCTACAAACTCGCAGGCCTTACAAGGAGTGGGTTGAAATGGGAAATGTTTTGATGGTTATCTCCATGTATATATTAAGTTTTTTGTTACAGGTACACAAATACATGTAGAGCTATGCTGTCACTTGTAATTTAAAAAGTCTGGCCTCTTTTGAGATATTGGCATTCTTGTCCATTGGCCATCTGTAGCGAAAGTATAGAAATTATATTCTCCATTCTGTTGGACTGAGTTAGAGACATGGTTAGCCAGAGCCTGAAATTTTTAGGACTCGCCATGGTGGACGTGAAAATGGACAAAGCCGCTCATGTCAAGGACAACCAGAGGGCAGCAGACGCCCGCAAAGCTTGCCCTTCAGCTGGGCGTGGCTTCGCGCAGCGTGGGTGGAGCTCCGCGGGCTTCTCGCAGTGGTAGGTCTAGATGGTAGATCAGCATGATCATTCTTCCATCTTCTACAGAAGTGACAGAAGGGGGGTGATGGCTGCTGAAATAAAATTGGAAAATAGAAGGAAGTTTGTTTTCTGATTACATTTTTCTTTTTCTCTCTATAAAGAAAAACTAAAACTGTCTCGAAAGAATGAGCCTGATAGAATGGTATATATTTCACTCCAAAAGTAGATAAAAAGGTGCTGCAGTTTTGAAGTATGGAAACTGCAAATACTTGGTAAAAGTCAATCCCTACAATCTTGACCTCAGCCTAGAAGATGTTGCTTTGCAGAAGAGTTGACAAACTAATCATAGGAGGACTTTTCTTGATGATATGCAAAATATTTCTGTATGAGAAAGTACATAGGGTTGTTTGTACTTTTTCTAGCTTTTATACTTGACAGTGGATGTGGCCTAAGCTGTAACACCTGAGTGTTTATTTTAGCGGTCAGAGCAGAACCAAAACCTGAGTATGTTTTCACACAATCCTTATATGTAGGAATTCTTCATGTGACTCAGTTGTGATGGCTCTCACAAGAGTTCCTAGGAAATTAATCCTCAACATGTCTGCCATGTTTGCAGATATTAAACTTGGAAGTCAGAGACAAAATTGTTCTAAAATCCAGAAATAAAATATAGTATTATTTTGGGTTTTAAGAGAAAAATGGGTGTGAAAATCATATAAAATAGTGATTGGAATAGAAGGAAATAGTTTTTAACTGTAACACATGAAATAAATTTTGTACACATTTGAAAACTGTATTTGTTTCCCTGGAGATTGTGTGTGTGTATGTGTGCACATGTATGTTGAAATGACCAAATTTTATAGTTTACTTTTTGAGTAGTTACATGGATATTTTAAAATAATAATCATATAATTATTACTCAAAACCAATGGTGTATCTGTGGATTGAGTATAAATGCACATGGCTGTGTGGATGGATGGGTGTTGGGAAAACTGTCAGAAAGTTAAGGAAGTGTTGCGTTGGCAGTGCTAACTACTTCATACTAGTGACTTTTCAAAATAAAGATATGTAATTCTGCATTTCATTTATATTTAACAAGATACCTGCTCTACACTTGAGGAAATTCCAATTATTTTGAAAAATAATGACCTATGGGTCAGTCATATCTTGACAACTTCTGGTGAGAGTTCAGGTAAAAGACTCAGAGTCTTCGAAATACAGAAATCTAAGTCAATCATCATCATTATGAAATGACAGAAAGCTTTATATATTTTCTGAGTAAGAATTATTTTGTGAGCTAGTTATATCTATGGAGACTGATAGTTTCTTTGTCTAGTGCCAAAGAACAAGGTGGTCAGGAGAAAGGGTAAAATACTCAGCTGATCATCATGCTTAAACAGTAAGTGATAAATTATTTTCCTCTGAAGGCAATTAAGGCTAAATGCATTAGTAAATGTACTGTAGGCAATATCTGTCTTCTAGGTTATAAAGATGCAATGCCATGGCTGAGGAACATAGTAAATGATTCCTGAGAGTAATGGAGGCAGCGTGGCTGAGGTGGGGATGACACTGAAGAGGAAAGAAGGGAAGAGAAGAAGAGGGGCACAAAGTTGGCTGGAGAACCATGACGTGGGCAAAGACACAGATGTCATGGTGAATACATGGGGACAGTGTCCAAAATCTGACTTTTCCTTTGCAAAGACAATGGATGGATGGATGGATGGATGGATGGATGCATAGATGCATGGATGTGGATGGATGGATCAGATAAGTGATGCATAGCATGACAGATACCATATGAAGAACCTTATGATGAGAAGTGAAATGCTATGATGCTGCTTTGAAAAAGCCTATACTTCTCTATTACAATTTAATTTTAATTTTAACAAATGAGGGATTTTATTTTCTATTATAAAATACTGAAGAACAGAGAAAAATTTGGACATGTCACAATTTAAACATCATCTTATGAGTCACATCACCAAGAATGGAAACTCAAATTAGACTTTGGTACAACAACTGAAATGACCAAGCATATACTTCCTGTCCTCAGGCTACCAGACATACATTGAAAACACAATGTAGTAGTGACTTACAAAGTGTTGGCATAAGTCTAAATTGCTGCAATTTTTTTTGAAGAAAAATATCCCCTCACAAATGTCCTATAGGTCAAAAACCTTGAAAATGTGCATAGACTAGCAATTCTACCACTTGGAATTTATCCAAAACAAATAATCAGAAAATCCATGTAATTAAAATGGAATCAACTTAAATGTGAACTATAGAAATTGATTAAATAAATTATATCCAGAAGGATAACACTGTTTAATTCCAATTATGAAAAGTCAAAACCATTGACAATGTTCCTAGGCAAAATGAAATGTAATGATCAGTAGTGATCAGTGCCTTTAGTTGTACACAGACAGTGTAGGACAGTAGTCTGTACTTCACTCTGATGAGACAGTTAAGCAAATAAGTCTCATTGATTATGCTATGATAATTATGACTAGTTAGCACATAGAGTCCTGGAAATTTTCAGTTTTGTTATGAAATTGAAAATTACTGTTACAACTAGAGGAAATATATGTTGGGCACGGGGGTACACAGATGTAATTGGAACCTGGGCAGCTAAGCCAGGATTATTCTTAATTGGAGACCAGCCTAAATTATATAGGAAGTTCAATGTCAGCCTGGACTATTTAGCAAGACCCCAAATTATGTTGTGTTTTGAATGTATGTCTGGTAGCCCAACAAACTGGACCAAACTGAACTAAACCAAACCAAATAAATCAAACCCCAAATAAAACATCCCAAAACTCCAATAGTATAGTAAGATAGAGAAAATAGCTACATTCTAAATCAGCATTCAGATGTGCTGTGGAGAGAATCTTTGAGGGGTCATTGATTAGCTCAGCTGCACAGTGCCTGCCTGGCAAGTTCCTGAGTTCAATTCTTGGCATCAAAAAAAAAATCTTTGATTATCATGCCCCAAGGAGATAAAATAATGAAAATTTTGGCAAAAATTTTCAGAAAGAGGCAAATGTATGAGTAAGGAGTTTTTTCAGAGGTATATAATGGAATTACAATTGTAAAATTAAGTTTTCCTTTGCATATAGGTTATTTTTTAACGAATGCTTTTACACTTACTGAACGTGTTAAAGTGAGAATCAATTGAAGCTAGAAATTCTCACAATTTTCATGAAGTGCTACCCTTGAAGATTTCAAACGTCTGCTCATTACAATTTTAAATGCATGCATTAAAATCTAGCATTGGTTTCCTTTTTCTACCTGAAATTAATGCATCGGTAATACAAAAAATATATTTTTGAGAAGATACATTGGTATGAGAGAACAGATTGAGAGCCATGGAGAAAATATTTTGTTAACATACTCCAAGTGCACCTTTCTTGACCTGAAGAGCTTTTTGTGCTCATCTGTGTCCTGCATCTGATCGCACCATTCTCTGTGTTCCCACGATGTGCAATAGGAGCTCCTCAGCAAGTGACTGGCAGAGAGGATGCTCTGAGGAAGTCCTCACTTCCTTTTATTCGATCTATTCATTAGCTTTTGAGTGCATCTTGCCCCTTTTCTCTGCCTGGGTGATTATTTATCTTTCCACCTCCACTAAGCTCTGCTGTTCCCCTCTTCTGAAGCTTCATCTGCTGAATGATGCATACATGCTGGGGACAGTAGGTCAAGTATTTGTTAGAGGGAAATGGGAATGGAGAAGTGATCAGTATCCATATTTAGTGAAACTATACAATAGCCCTACATGTTCCATCAGTACAGTCAATATTTGGATGCCTGGGTAGGACAAAATGATATAAAGGCAGCAGCCATTCGGGGAATCCGCTGTAGTGAGACGCACTGTCCATGGTCACAGAGATTGCTCACAAAGTGGAAAATAATACTCAGAGCAGTGTACGATGGAAGGTTCTCAGCAAATGTGCTTTTGGTAGCAGCTAACCTGTTGCAGCAGGACTCTACCCTTTGGTCCTTTCTGGCTGATCATCCAGAGGGCAAATGGGGCCTTATATCTGAATCTGTCTTCCTGCTGGTAAAGAAATATTGGCAGTAATTCTTGGGTGGCATCGGGTAGACATTAGACAGGCTAATATAAATATTGATTATGTTTTTAAAAACTACAGGGCTGGGGAGATGGCTCAGTAGAATAAGCACTTGCCTGGAAAGAGCAAGTGCCTGAGTTCAATCCCTAGTTCAGCCAAAACCACCCGTAAAACACAGAAAAAAACTTAACAATGAATAATTTCCTCCAGGTTCTAAATTTGATAAACAAACATGCTGCTAATAAAATGAGTTGATAAACACCCACACCAGCACCAACAAGGAAACCAGTGTCTCTAAGTCCAGAAAACTTGATGAGAAGTTCAGACACTCACCACTTTTACTGTATCAGGAATGTTTTCAGTGTTCTGGCCTTGTTTAGTTATTTGTTCATTTCAGACTTCAGCTACATGGACAGGAGAAAGACAGCGGCCAGCAACTTGCCTCAGTCCTTTTCCTACAGCTGTGCCAGCTGTCATGGTGCTGAAAGGAGTTCAAAGGCCAGCCATCGCCTGTGGCAGATGTGCACATCGTGGTAAGCATTGGATGCTGGCAGCGGGCCTTTAGGTGAGGAACGAAAATGTGAGGGAGCCTCACGACTGGGAAGTTTGTTTCCTACAGAGTAATGTGAAGCAGCTAATGAACAGGTTTTTGCTTTTCTTCCGAACAGGCAATTCATATAAGGGACTCTCTTATCAAATGGGCAACAGTAACAATCACATTTATGCATCTTGGTTGTGGTCTGCTCTAAAACCCAAACCTGAAGTAAGCATGCAAAATGATTAACTTTCAGAATCTTCTCCATGCTGAGGACAGGAAGATTAGCTTTATATTTTGGAGTTTGAAAAAAAGACTTCGGTATACTCAGAAAGTTCCAAAAGCCCTATTTTTATAGAGTCTACATTTACATGTAGTTGAAATATGAAGAAGATGTATAGTAACACATTTCAGGAGGTATTATAACTTAAGAAATTTTACAATAATTCTTGCTTTCTAAAATATCATGTGGCTGTTTTCTAAGCACCTACTACTGTTAGTACTGAGTACTATTTGTCATAATCTAATATTTGACCCAGACTCTAAATTTTGCATCTCATTTACTTCACTTCCTTTTCCTCACCCATTTATTTCACAGTATGTTATATTTTTCTCCTTTGAAAAAATTCTAAAGCGTAAGATCCCCTGTTCCTGTTTGGCTTAACATGATGGCTTTAGAAAACAAAGATGACATGTTCTCATTGTTTGTTTCCTCAGCGACAGTGGAAAAGAAGCCATCTACATCCTTTTGCTTAGTTTCCCTTGAGAAAAATGATCAAAGTGAGCTGTGGGACATAACCACAGATGAAATTTCCTGTGCTGTGCTCACAGTGCTGGCAACGTAATTGTCATCGCCGTGAAACTTGTGGTCCAAATTGGTGAAGGAATGGAAATTATATTAGCTGTTATGTGTTGACTCAGATGAGTGGAAGGAAGACAATGAGCATTAAAAATTTGCTATGTACTGGTTTGTGCCATTTATTTGAAGGTAGAGATGTGTACCAATGTGGGGAGCCAGCATTCAAGGAGGAAAAACCAGCAGATTTGGATGTGGAGGTAGTAGAGGTGGAGCATGACGGAGGTAAGAGATAATACCTTACTTCCAGTTGGGAGAGAATTGTTTATATATAAATAAATACCTGTTCATATGGCACCTAGGCAATGCACAGCAGTTTAATTTCTTAACCTGTTTCATCTACTACTACTGTTACCTTAATGTAATAGTGCTTAATAACTGATGTCTGTCAGTTTGAAATGTCATTTATATTTAAATGTATTTTAATGGTTCTAAAAGGATGCCAAAGACCAGGCGTATAGAATACTGAGGTGAACTAATGTAGAAACTTCTGAGCTCATGCTCTGTCTGCGGTAGTATTACGCATTCTGTGAGAAATGTGCTTATTAGCATGAAGTATATAATTTGTTTATAGGGTTGGGACATACACAAGCATAAATATGAATTTCACATAAAGTAAAAAGTACAAGCATACAAGTAAAAAACCTGGATACACATGTCCGTATATACACAGGAGTGAATTACTGAGGTAGATACTATATATTGAAAGTGTTACCTGGGGGGCCAGGGAGATTGCTCAGTGGAATAGTGCAAGGGCCTAAGTTTAATCCTCGGTTCCGCGAAAAAAAAAAAAAAAAAAAGAAAAAGGAAAAAAAAAGTGTTACCTGGGGATGGAGAGACAGTTTGGCTGTCTAAGTGCCTGCCAGGCAAGTTCAAGGATCCAGGTTCAGTCTCTGGGACTGCGTATTCTACTGGCCCCAGAACCCTGGACATGCTGTGCCATCCCAGAACTGAGTGTGGTGGTGATTCCCTACAATCTCAGTGCTGGAGAAGCTGAGACAGGGGGACCACTGTGAGTTCAAGCTATGTAGGGAGACCTTGTACCAAATAAATAATGAAAATATTTTTTAAAAAGGTCAACCTAATTCTAAATATTAGATAATTATGGAGTAATGTTGTTCAAAGAAAAGGGTACTATGAAATTTGATGTAAAATTATGTACTGTACAAAATTTGCTTTAGTACAAAGAGAGCCCAAAAGATACCTACATCTTCAATTTAAAACAAAAATATACTGCCTGGGGAGATGGCTCAGTGGAATCAGTGCTTCCCTGGCAAGTATAAGGGCTTGAGTTCAATCCCTGGTTCTGTCAGTATATATATATATATATATATATATATATATATATATATATATATATATATATACATGAAGAGAGAAAAAAAATCAAAACATTGAATTTAGTTGATATTTTTAGAAAAAAAAGAGTTCACTTAACATTTTCACCATTTGCACTGTAGCTAAATAAGTGCCATATGGTACTATTTTCCTTAGCTGGAAATAATTCTAATGAAGAATAACTACCCTTTCTGTGAGTTTATTTCCAGCAATAATTACTTTGACACCACTAATGATTCTTGATTTTTCTTGTTTCATAGTACTACTCTTGTTGATAGCATTGGTAGCTACATATCATCAACTGAGAAATACTTGCTGATTTTGTGTCACTAACCCTTGGCCAGTATTTTATAGATGATACTAGAAGTGGAAAGTGTATATTGTTTCCTGGAAGACTAACCCAATATTATTAAGTAACCCACTATCTAGCAATATATGTGAAAATAAAATTACTAACCACACAGAAACGGACCTATGTTGTTGCTATAGGAACTTGTGTCTAAGAGCTATTTTAGAAACTTAAGAGAAAAACAGGGCCAGCAATCAAAAAAAGCCTCTATCCGTGACCTAAGTGTTAGGGCTGTGTACGTGTGTTGGAGAGTCTTCCACCCCATATGTGAGGTCCTTAATGAAACAGACGTGTATGATGCTTAGCAGAGCATTCAAATTAGGCAGCCCCAGCCCTACTTCCTTCACAGGATCATGTGACCCTGGAGTACCATAGGATGCTCAATACATGCACTCTGTGTGATGCTCAGTCACTTTGGAAGCAGGACAAGATAAAAGCTTGGAGCTGCTGATAGTCCACTCCTGATACTTGGGTGTGGGACATGTTTGTGGGCTTCCAGGTCTGTTGTCTCCTCCTTGTTCTCAGATTCATGCTTCCTTTTATCTAACGACAGGAGTGGGAGAGGCCACTGGAGGTCTTCTTACCTGTGTGACCCTGCAGTCCTGCTCCTCTGAGAGGCTGTGTACTGCATGCAAACCCACCTTGCACAAAGGGTCAGCATGCTGTCTCTTTCAAGGCTTTCCAAATCAGGGATTCAAAATGCCAGTCAGGCCTCTGGACAAAAATTCTTTCTTTCTTATCAATGATGTGGCTACAACATTGTTTGTGTTTGTTTTTACTTAACTTCTCTGGTTTAGGAAAAGACATTGCCCTAGGAACAATGAGGCTGCTCCTCTTTGCCAGCTAGTGAGCTCCCCATTGCAAGGTGGAGGGGTGCTAAGGTTGAAGGTATGGAGGTTCAGCAATACAATGATTTTGGTTAAAGATTTGAGGAGAAGACATGTTGAAAAATATTTTATGTTTAAGCCATTCAATTCTAAATGATAAAATTAACCTTACAGAAAGAATTTACAATGTCATATGTTCTGTATTAATTAAATATAAGTATAAACTTGATGAAATCACCAGAAGCTGTTGGATGATGAAATTGCATCACTAAGCTTGCAAATCTGTAATTGTTTTAGGGAGGTAGAGTTGCCAGAACTACACTGCTTCAATATAAACAGTTTGACAAATCGTATTGTAATAGAGGTACTGTTAGATTTTCATGTGGTATGAGATATGAAGTCATTTAGGAAAATGTCCATTAGATGTTATATAATATAAAATGTGCTTCTTGAAACTGAACAGGAAGAGATGTTGATTTGTCACTAAAATTATCAAATGCACTGTCGGACTATAACTATACAACTGCTTTTGTTTACATTATTCTAAATCTGCCTTTCTACATAATCTGGGCCCATGAGTTGTATAATACATTGTAAGTCAAATTGTTTATAAACAGAAGGCCTGAAAACATATTTGTTGAGCTTCCTTAAAAGTAATGTTGGTCCTTGTTACACCTACCAAATGGATATAGAAACTGCTGTTGAAGGAATTCTCAGTCTACCAATGTTGGATTCCTTGTAAACTGGTCATTGTCCTTCCAATATTGGACTTCTAGGGCTAGAAATTCACATCAATTGTCTCTTGGTTTAGAATTTCATTCCTGATGAGATGAAAGCTCACACTAGGAACTTTGAAATGTCTTCTTTCAAAAAACTAAGCTACCAACCAGCAACCAGCCAACCAACCAACCAGTCTTCAACAATTCCAGGGAAAGCAAGCTAGCACCTAGCTAACTAAATCAGACATATGATGGAGCCACAGACATGATCCATGCTCTGTTCAGTAGCAATGACATCAGGAAATCAGCCTTGCGGGAAAAAAGTCACCTGGAAGCAGCCTTTATATAAAGATATTCTGCACATTCTGTTTGAACTTATAAGTTAAGAAAAACCAAAGATACATGCAGGGTAGTTAAATTCTCTGTAGAATGTATTAAGTACCTAGATCAGGAATATATCTTGTAAATGTCCCTTTAGGATACATAATAGCAAATGTATAGGATAATCTGGAGCATCCATTTGGTCATGAAACATCAAAGGATAGTAACATCATACTGGGGACATTTTGTGTTAAGACAGCATATGAATGTTTTTGAAAGACTGGGAAAGATTTTTGAACTGAAAGGGAGCTACCGAGCAAGTAGAATGCCTAGCACAGCATTCGCACATAGCTCGCTCCCAAAAACATGTACACACAACCACAGGGTGCAGATACAACTCAGACATAGGAATAGTCTCTAGCCACCCACAAGTTGTTGTTGCTCCATATTTAAATATATTTTAAGTTGTTCAGAACTGGTGAAGAATAGAGCATGCATTTCATTCCTGCATCAGTCTATATAAAGTACAACTTGTTTTTCGGTGTCACTATTATTACTTTAATTAACACTTTACACTTAAATTTAAAACCTATGTACTTTATGTTTAAATTTAAAATGTAAAATTTTACATTTACTATATTAAGATTTTCCCACAAAAATTTTAAATAAGATTAAATTCTACCATAAAGAGAAATCATAATCATGAATCTTACCATCCAGTGGATTCAAATCTATATGCTTTGTACTATGTTTGGGAACCTGGCCAGTATTCAGTGAACTGATACAATGATAATAATTTTTCAATTTGCTTAAGAAATCTTAAAAAAAACCCAACAGTGTTTTCTTTTGCTTCCTTTAGAAAAAACTGACAAAATCACAAAAATCACTTGTGATTTAAGTTGAATAAGTTTCAGGTCTCAACAGGACATTAAATGATTTCAAATAAAGTCACAGATAAAAGAAATGATTGAG
>PVKA01043271.1:0-16856 GCA_004027165.1 Ctenomys sociabilis | reverse complement strand
GTTTTCATAAAAAAAGTCCCGTGGTGTGGTGAATTATATACAAAACACATGAGTTAAAGTAAAGGATTATTTTACTTTAATTCTCTAAATAATATAGCAATTTCAAATTTCTTCATGATAACAAAAATTACTTATAATATATAATAAATATTAAATGCATTGCATAGAAACTAAAGCTGAAAATTTGTCATAGTTCTTAAATTTTCAAATTACAAATGTGGAAATAGATTGAACACAGGCTGTGTCAGATGGTAATAAATCTAATAGTGGTGGTTAGATTCTCATAAAAATAGGAGTCCTCTCAAAGCACAGTTCTGATCACAGATTGACATTTGGAATTTGCTCTTACATATATTTTTATGGTGCATTATGACGTGGTGAATTATGAATTATTTTCTTCGCTGAAAGAAAAGTTCGTATTTAAAACTGTCTTATTTCATTACATTATCTTTCAATTCAGTATCTCCGTGCAACATCACTTTCGCTGCACACCCCCAGTTTCTAGGGGTCTTCTTCTAAGAGACCCTCATCAGCCACCCGAAAGGATATATAACTTACACAGAATATAAATAAGTAAGCAACCTTTGTAGGTTTAGAGACAACAAATCAATGCATGATAAATAACCTGCTCCACTTTTGACTAAAAAATGGAAAGCTAAAATATGTCCCATTATCTCTGACAAGAATAAAGGAAAAATCCCTGTCCTTGGAAACAGTTGTTAGTCTATCTATCTTTTTGACATACTGTAGTTCATCCAAAGAAGGGATTGAATACATTTCCGTTAATAGGTCTTTTTATTTTATTTTACTTAATTTTTTTAGTATAGGATCTATAGGGTCTCACTATGTAGGTCGGACTCATAGAGATCCTCCTGTGTTCAGCCTCCTAAGAGCTGCGATTACAGGTGAGCACCACCATGCCCAGTCTCAAAGACTGTCTCAGCGTACCTCAGCCGGCACAGCATGCTGTGGATGGAAACCCGGCCGCTGCACTTACCTAAGTCGGTGCTTTAATCAGTCGAGCTATTTGGCAGCCCTCCATTTTTGAATTTGAATAATTTTTAATAAAATCTAGCTAGGGCCTTTTAAAATTAAATATAAGAAAAATATAGGTACTCACTGCCATACACTTTAAATTAGTCAATGCATCCACAACCAATTTATTTAATAGAGAGCATATCAGGGTACAAAAATATGCTATGATCCTGTTACTTGTCTTTAAATAAGTAAAGGAGATATGCATGTCAATAAATATTACTAAGTTTCTCATACTTGAGGTAGTATAAGAACAAATACAGAAAAATTTATAATTACTAACACTAATATCCCTATGATGGTAGAAAGAAGTAGCTAAGATTAATGGAAATATTTATATGTAATATATATATATATATATTACATATAAATAAATTTTTAAAAAAACTGAATGAAATGGTTCTCCATTTGGATCACAAGTGGGTGAGAGGAAATATATGTGGTTCCAAATGCGACCGTGCTAGCCTAAATAAGATAGGAGAGGGTAGGAAATGTTAATGTCTATGACCTTTTTTTTTCAGAACCAGGGATTGAACTGAGGACCTCACGCTTGCCTGGCAGGTGCTTATGCCACTGAGCCAAATCCCCAGCCCTAAATGAGTATGACCTAGAGTCTACAAAGACTAAAGTACATCAAGATGATGGGAAAAAAAAGAATGAATTTTAGGCCTAGCTGTGGACTACTTTGAGTGTCAAGAACAACTGGTCATTTAAGAAAAAAAAATAGAAAAAAAAAATGCTTGATCGAGACGCCTGACCAGGAAGAGAAGGGAAGCAGTCTGCTGGGATGTGTGCAAATGGCTAAGGTGATGGTCTCAATGAATAAGAAAATCTTGAAATGAAAGGGCTGTCTAGAACATGTTTAGTAGCTATTAGTATAACTCTAGCATTTTCCTGCAGCAAATTTGCTGAACTAAACATATTCAGAGAACAAATTCAGCAAAAAAGAAGAAAAGCACATAGGAACATTAACAGGAGAAATTGATACCGTGTTGCCAATATGCTTGCCTAACTTCTTAAAACTTATTTTGAGTGGCATTTTAAAATGGATTTTTATAGTATGGTAATTTCTTCTGTGCACCACAAAAAGATTTTTAACTACATTTGTGAAATAAATGTTTACATGAGACATAAACACAGAGATGGGGAGAGAGAGAGAGAGAGAGAGAGAGAGAGAGAGAGAGAGAGAGAGAGAGAGAGATTCATTCAAGGGAATTTGTACCTGTACCTCTATATGATATAAACTGATTATTTTTTGAAAATTGATATATATGCTTACTACATATTGACATAAATGCACAAGAGCAGATACACTAATCAGCATTTGGTGTGCTACCCACCCTAGTAATGCATCAAAAAGGCCACACACTCTCTCTAGTATTTTCCTGGAAAAGTTTCATCAAAAAAAGCTTTTCCTTCTCTTACAGCAACATTAATTATGTTGTTGGCTGAAGCTGAAGAATGAGACAGGCAGAGGCAATCTGATTCTCATCTTGTTTAAGCTTGTCAATTTCAAAATGAAGTAGAGAGTTTTGAGGGAAATTGGAGGTCTCTGTCCTAATTTAGAGATAAATTGGAAGTCAAACTTCTGAATTTATTTTCTTTTTTCACTTGTTCTCTCTCTTTCTCCTTCTCTTTCTTACTTTCTTTCCCTTCCTTCCCCCTTCCTTCCCTCCCTCCCCCCTCTTTCCCTTCCTTCCTTCCTTCCTTCCTTCCTTCCTTCCTTCCTTCCTTCCTTCCTTCCTTCCTTTCTCTCTTCCTCACTCTCTATTTCTGTCTTTTGGGCTCTGTGTTTGTCTCTTTCCATCTCACTGTCTCTGTCTCTAATCACTGGCCAGCAGATACTTGATTTTTTCAAAGGTACCCTAAAAATCTAGTCCCTCACGTGCAATCAGGAGGGTATAAGCACTATTTTTCATCCAGTCTCATGCCCATTCCAGGTACAGGAAGTTATCAACCTTATGTTGTCTCTTTGTCTCTCAACCAAAAGCAACTCTACCACTCATGTGCTTGGGAGCATATATACATATACAAATATGTGTATTGAAATACACATATTTTCAAGTTGAACTTTTGCTTAGACCCAGTTCTTATTCTTGAGCTGTTCTGTTCATAGAGTTTTCTAGATAATTCTGAAGAGAAGTGAACTTCAACAAGCATCGATCTATGAGAAATTTGACTTAACATATGAACTTAGTACACGGTAAAATAAGAAGAGGAAGGAGAATAGGAGGGGTGCTAAGAAAGAAGAAAGGTAGAAGGGGTGTGAGTGAATAGATTACCCACTGAAGGGGTAGCTGAAAGGGTGGACAGGGTTGAAGAGGTTCAAATTGTAAGAGATAAGTGGTTGGCACAGCAAACAAAACAGACTTCCTGTAGCGTGCTGGGTTTAAATATGTAATACAGGCCGTTCAGTGAGAAGATTCCTTACTTTTTTAAAACCTAGGCTTAGATCCCCTGCACTCCAAGAGGTAAATACATGACTTTCTTTTCCCCCTTAATCAAAACCTTTTATTTAATCAGGTGTCTACATGAAGGAAAAGACTAGAATGCTGTTGTCGCTGTTGTTTGCTCGTTCTTCTAATAAAGTTTCTCTTAATGACAGTAAAGGGACTGGAATAATCTCTTCTTACGATTAGCTGAATAATATCTTCGAACAGTTAACTGAGGCGATGCTGCGTATGGTTTCACTGTTGAAATCAATATAGCTCACCCGATTCCATGTGCTTTCCACACCCACACCACTGAGACCACCAACATGAATTTTCTGTTAGGTATCTCTGCAGGGTGGTTCTCTAAAACATGATTTAAATATAACTTAAAAAAAAAAACACAGAAGCTTCAATAATACTGACTTTTGGGGGAGGAATTGTCACTTGAAGCACAAAGGACAGTTTGTTCTGTTCCCAGTGCTCTGTCACACGGTAGCTGTAACAGCCAGGGAGACCCAAAGTGGCCCCACTTCTCCCATTCTGGTCAGGGTACAGAGCCTTGGGCATAGCCCTTTCTCCATTATCCTCTTCCTAACCTGAGTCTTAAAGGTCAATTAATGATAACAGACTACAAAAGGAAAAGGGACAGAAACAAAGGCAACAGAAAACTTCCAATGTCAATTTTTTTATTACAAAACTAACTGGTCCCGATAAGTAACAAAGAATCTTGATTTTCACAAAAAGAAAGTGCACTGAACAATTTTTCTAATCTCTTTAAAGGTTTTCAACAGTCCTAAATTAAATCCCTTTCGCCCCCGTCTCTTTATCCATCAGAAAATCCGAGGGTATTCGGACTCAGACACCCTTTGCAGCAAAGACCTTTCATTACACAGCACAAACAAGCACTTTTATTGAACAAGAACCCAATTACCTAACCCAGCTTCAGGGTTCATTCTGCCCCGCAGCACCTACCCTGACAGAGGCCTACTAATCTCTTCTGATGGACGTTGTTATGTATCAGTTCTGATACACAGAGATGATTCCTAACCTTCTTGTAGAGAAGCACTGATTAAATAAACTGAGATGCCCATCTCAGCTTCCTCGGACCAATGAATAACAATGAGAAAAGGCGGATATGGCCCTCTGTGCTTCTTTGTAAGGCATGCTCAAATAGGAAAATAGACAGAAAGAATATATGCTCCGAGAAAATGACCAGCATTTACCAAAGTCTTCTATTGGCATTATCTAAAATTCTCTCTAGTTTGTTTCAGCAGCTTAAGTTACTTTCTTACTGCTTGTGTTTTTCTAGAAGAGACTTAACTCATCAAAGCTCAGACCTTATCTGCTGACATTTATAAAAATGTATTGATAATTAATACATAATGACTTGACCTTGATGTCTGCAATTTTCAGCTTAACTAACTGGGCTTTAGAATAACCGAGGAACTTCTGGTAAAGAAGAGTTCTCGTCCCGAACGATTCTGATGTAAGTCTTCAGGGCTGTGAAATGAATATTATAAAATTTCAAAAGCTCTCCGTGGATTGGGATACACACCTAATTTATAGGAGTATTAATTCATGTATTGTTACACGGGAATAAGAAAGGACTCTGGCAGACCATTTAGTTAGGCTTGCATTCTCTGAAATAATTTTTTTTTTGATTAAAAACTTCTGAATGGGCGGGCTCAATTGATAGCTCAGCAGACTAGCACTTGCTGAGGCAGAGCTGCGGCATGCTTTGTGGGCCCCGCCCCCTGGGCACGCTGAGACTGCGATTGAGTTTGGGCATGGTGGCCTGCGCCTGTAATCCCAGTCCTTGGGAGGCTGAAAACAGGAGAATCGCTATGAGCTCGATCTATGTAGTGAGACCCTGTAGACCTCATAGACCCTGTACTAAATATATATTTAAAATAAAAAGAGAAAAACTTCTGAAAGTTTTGTTCTTCATCTTACAAAGAAAATCATTGCTTCATTTCCTTGCTAAAGTTAAATATTTGGAGCAAAGTCTCTGAGGTATTTCAAAGTATTCACATATAAAACTGGTTATAACACCATCGCTTGTACTAAAACATAATAATTCAATGATTTAATGTCATGAATACAGGATAAATAAATACATACACATATATACTGTATGCAAATACACATGTAGGTGTGGATTGAAAGGTTCTTTACAGGGCATAACACAAATACTCTCAGTACTAAGTATCTTTTTTTGTTATTGTTTTTGTAGATATTCTCTTTTTCTTCTTCTTACTTCTTTTTTTGGCGGAACAGGGGATTGAACTCAGGCCCTTGTGCTTGCCAGGGAAGTGCTTATTCCACTGAGCCATCTCCCTGGCCTATTTTTTGTTATTTTTTTATTGATAAACAAATATCAATAGTTTCAAAACTGATTAATATGACAGTTTCAATAATTAATATATTGTACATTGTTTTCTTCTTAGTGGTTATCCATAGCACAAGAAGCAGAAAGGATATCCTGTCCAAACACTATTAGTACAAATCTCTCTTCTCATTGAGTTAAGTGAAAGTAGCTTTGTATCTTTCCTAACCATTCTGTATATACAAATACAAAATGATCCTTCCTTTCTAGTCCTTTTTTTGGTTTAGTCCTGTCAGAGATGGGTATTCCATTGGCATCCAAATACTATAGGAGCATGAGTTCAGCAAAACAATCCAACACAGCCCAGCAGTCCACAATAGCAGTGGGTTATCCACAGACATTGTTGACTTGAGCCCTTCATAGCTCAGTGCATTAGTATGGCTTTACTTTATATACCTTGATTTTATATTTTTCTGCTGGATGGTTAAGACCAAGATAAAGCAAGACCTATGCAATAAGAAATGTAACCTTTTTATCTCATAAGGTCAGTCAAGTCCCCTCAGGATTTATCCTCAAACCCTGTACTGCACTTTGTAGATCCTTTGTCAGTGTCAGCCATGTAGATGAGTCATGGCCATTGTTTGACCAATTTGCTCTCTGTAAAAGCATGAAAGAAAGTTTTCTCTCCATGTAACTCTCCCTAGGCACACTATACATCATCAATTACATTCCTCTGTGGTTTCATAATCTCCTTTATCAGAAAATTTGGGGTACAACTGAGTTCCATGATGTTACAGTATAGGTTCTCCTATGTCCTGAGTCTTCACTGACCTTGAAAGGCTAGGGCCAAAATGTTGGCTGACCTTTCAGCCCTTCCTTTTCTCCAATTTTTGATCTGAAAACTTATGTTGTTAACTCTGTAGAAGAGAAGCTTATTATTACCCTGCAATATATGAAGTTCGGTTTATCCTGTCTGTCTTAAATATCAAACATCGCAGGCATAACATGGAACAGGTATTTTCCACCAAGTATTGATATGCTAACTTTAAGTCCTTACAAAATATGAATAAAAATTTAAAAATAGGAATGGACACTTACATATATTTACACAGAAATTTAGAAATCTAACCACATACATACAGCATTGTAGCATTACTGTCTCGTGACATTTTTTTCTTGTCTTTTTTTTTTCATTTATTACTCTTTATTTAAAAATAAAACTTTTATTTGAAAGACAGTATAGTAATACTTGGTATGTCATGACAAGAAGTATGTATTTAGAAGACCAGAATGACAGGCATTCCAAACATGACCCTTCTATTACACATTGCTATCTTCTAAATATCTTAACATTATACCTTTTTATGAATATTTAGATGTATAACATGTGATAAAAAGCTGGCAAGCTAGCTCAGTAGACTAAGTGCCTGCTTAAGCAAGCACAGGGATTAGGGTTCAGTACCCAGCACTACATGTCATGCAGGTCCTGCTCTGGGTGCGCTGAGCTGGCCACCAAGACTGGGTGTGGTGACACATGCCTGTAATCCCAATGCTGAGGAGGCTAAAAACAGGAGGATCACTAACAATCTGAGCTGTACCAAATACACACACACACACACATACACAAAAACCCATATTAATCTTTTATTTATTTGGTATAGGTTCTCATTATGAAGCTTGGACTCATAGTGATCCTCCTGTTTCAACCTTTCCAACTCTGGATTACAGGAGTGTATTTCAGGGATTGAACCTGGGTACTTGTGCTTGACAGACAGGCTCTTAGATCACTGAGATATCTTTCCAGCCCCCTACTCTGCCATATTCTTATAAGGCTCCCTTTCTGTTGGGTGGCACATGGCACAATGTCACTGTACTCGCGATCATACATCCTAAAGGCACTTACAAAAGGATTTCCAAAACTACTTTAGAAAATGACAAGAATGATATAAGAAGAGTATCTAGGAGCCAGGGAAATGACACAGTAGAATAAGTGCTTGTCTAGCAAGTGCAAGGGCCTGAGTTCAATCCTTAGTTCTGAAAAGAAAAGAGTATCTAGATGAGGATCAATACAATTTTTTTAGTTATAATAAATGATTTTTTTAACTTAAACAGTCATTGCATATTTTTGGCATACTTTATATAATGACTTTGAGATATTGCAATTTGTGATGTTTATAAATGCAACATTAGACTTTCATTGCATTGCAATTCTAGAACACTGTTGTTTTAATTAATCTCATTTTTTACCAGTGCAAATGGAAGTGTGTGATACATGGGGTTATCATTCTTCTCTGAACATGGCTTATTTCATCAGTGTTGCTCTTAGAGAACCAGGTCAGGAACCAAAACCATTATCTGCAGCTGTGTCTTCAGCATACAGAAAACTGACAGCACTGGTGGCATTGCCTCAGCCCCTTAGGTAAGGGTTAGAGAGGAGACAGTTGGGAACAGAGCTGCAGATGGAGGTGGGCACATGGAGGCTCAAGCTGCTGAGCTCACCTGAGAGAGTCAGCAAATACCTTGGAGTAGTAACCACGTGGCCCTAAGCTAACAGTGCAAAGTCAAGGATGAATTTCCAAGGGAAACATCATCAGGCTATGAAAACAACACTTCATAGCCTGAAACGATATGAGTCAACCCTCTCTGTCTGGGGTTCTCTATCCATGGAGTCAACCGGCAGGAAAGAAGACATTTGGCCAATAACTGTCTTTATTCTAAACATTTATTCTACAGTATTTTCCTTGTAATGTTCATTAAATAATATGTAGAACCAGCACTGAAATAACAATTAGATTGTGTTCAATTCTATAAAGTCAAATCCTAATGACTTGACATGCATGTGAGAGTGTGGTGATCATAAACTCACACCAAGTTGTTTAATATAAGAAATTCAAGCAATTAAGAATTTGGGTACTTGAGTGGATCTTGAACCAATTTCTTATGAATCTGGGCACTGTAGATATTTTGTTTCTGTGTAGACTTGGGGGGGACAAAGGGAAAAATGCTAGACAGATCTGAAAGTACACGAAAACAAAACATTTATATGTTGGTGATTTGGATTTGATCCTACAAACAGTGGAAATAGAACAAAAAAGAACGTCTAATTTTTTGGCCTAGAAAACATTGTGTATTTATGTGAAACTAAGTAAGACTGAAAGTGCATATACTAAAGACTCTCTCAGCTAAAATAAAATGTCTACATAAATAACGGTAGCTTTTAAGTTGAGATGACAATTTATTACTTTTGTAATTTTTGTTCCCTATTGGGAACAGAGTCTTACACTTTTGTAAGAGATGACTGTCTTTTTCATTAAGTTATGCACGGTATAAAAGAACCAACAGTTACCTAATATGACTGCTTGTGGTTAGGATCACTTTCAAATTTGTTTTGACATAGTATTTCCATCAGAGCATCCTAAGTCAGTTAATAAAAAATATGGTCTATTTCCATTAGAGATCATTTATTGCAGGCTGTTTATTATGATTTCTTTGCTTCCAATTTCATGTCAAATGAAAGGCGTATCTCAGTCTCTCTTGAATAATTTTGAGCTTCAGTTTTTGTAGTAGGGATGCCTATTCATATTCTAAGATTGAAATCCCTAGTGTTAATAGCAGGTATCCATAGTAAGGAAAGAAAATACATGGCAATGTACATAAGAAGAGATATCTTTACTTGCTCTGTTTTAATATTCTTTAAAACAAGGTGCTGATTTTTATCTGAAGTAAGACTGCCTCCAAAGACACATAATTTTCCTATGTAATTTGAACTTACCAAGAATTTTTAAAATAATTCATTATTTAATAACAATTTATAATTTTCTAAGTGTATAATCTGCTTCTGTGTTAGCCACTTTGGAGGCAAAACAAAAGAGGCAGCAGTTACAGTCTCCCCTTATATAATTTAGGGAGGCATATAGCAAAAGATTATGCACTGAGTATTAATCGTAGTTGTCTTCAATGGTACAAAGGATAAGCCCTGTGTTCTTTAAAAGCAAAAGCAGTAATAACATAACAATGAATAAGGATATGAGGTTTACATATATTCATAGAGCTTAGAAATGCTAATTTGTTAGTTAAATATAATTCAATAAATATTTATTGAATAGCTACTATTTTGCTCATTCTGTGAGTGTTAATTTTTTTTTTTTCATTTGTGTATTTGGTGCGGGGTCTTACCATGCAGATTGTACTCATGGTGATCCTCCTGTTTTCAACCACCTCAGTGGTGGGATTACAGGTGTGCTTCACTACACGGAGACTCTGCCTCTGGCTCCGAGTGCCCTGGGGGCAGGGCCAGCATGACATGTGGGAACAGGGATAATGCCCTGGTTCCTGCACTTTTCGAAGCAGGTGCTTTGTCTGCTGAGCTATCTCACTGGCCTTCGGCAAGAATTAATAATAAAAAGAAAATATATAAACTATTTGTAAGGATAGACAAGTGCCCAATAAACAAACCTACTAACCTATACACAATAAGTAGTTTATGAAAATTGAAAAATAACCTAGCAGAATAATTCATTTATTCATTAAAAATGCTTATGGAGCAAGTAATGTATTCTCAAAAATGGATTTTGTACTGGTGCTTTATGTCATCATAACTCAATTTTTGTCTCTAAAGGACTGGCAGCTTACACCAGTGGTCTTAATTTTGTCCTTCAATGATGTTCTGTTTACATTGGAGAAGGGTATTATTCCTCTAGAAAATAGAAACCTGAGGTGGTGAACATCATAGAGTGTAAGGACTGTCTCCCTTTAACAAGTAGTTGTTCAACTAAGAACTGATTGACAGAGTTTGGCTAGACCATGGCAGAGAGTGATAGAACAATTAATAAATGGTTACAGGCAGTATCATTGGGGTTGAACGGATCTGTGTTTTCAATCACTGACCACAGAGAAGAAAGAGAAGCATATGGAGTGTAAAGAACAGAAGTCTTGGAAATGACTCAGCTAGTCCCAACTGTGGTGAGATGGTGCTGCAAAGGTGTGCCTGTCCAAACCAAGATGCAACCTTAGCACTTCAAAGGAAAGGAACAGGGCCAGTGAGATGGCTCAGTGGAATAAACCCTTCCCTGGCAAGTGCAAGGGCCTGAGTTCAATCCCCGATTCCTTCAAAAAGAAAAACAAAGGAAAAGAATGATTGGGATGAAGGAAAGGAGAAAAGAAAGAAAGAATGAAGGAAAAAAATATATCCATATGTACAGAGAACAGCATGGATAGTTGTCTGGCTGATTTCTATTGGTGTATTAAAAGGAACTATTAATGTTGGTAATTTCTTTTTATTTCTTTGAGCACTGCTGTATGCTTATATCTGGTAATCTGAACAACCCAGTTGAAGACAACAACATGCAATGTAATAACCATTCTTGAATTCCTATCAACTTGTTTAGTGAAATTCTGTATCATCACTTCTATTTTCCTTTTTACTATTATTTTTTCTCTTTAAAAGAGTAAGTAGAAAAGAAAACAGGTCTTACAACAGGAAATTTTAGAGTTGAGATAAACACAAATTAATTGACCTACTATATAGGGAAAATTTGGGAAAACAGTTATCATAGAAGAGCCATGGACATTTTGAGGATCACTTTAGGGAATGAATTAGTTTTAAAATGAAGAAGTACTTGAAAAAGACAAAGCATATTTTAAGAAAAATCAATAAATAATAACAATAACAATAATAATAGTGATTTATCCTATTTTGCATCAGCCCAGGTTGCTATTGACAGCAAACATTGTTAAACTATTTGAGCTACAGAATATACTTCCTCTCATTTTAAAGACAGGATAGGAGCGATTAAGTAAGTCTTCTAGGTCATATTGCTTAATAGTGGTAACATCCAAACCCTGACTGAGGTGTATTTTACTAGGAGGACAGGCTTTTCATCCTTTATGCTCTATGCTAGAGGCCATGTGGAGAACAGAATATTCAGGTAGACTTCTGGAGCCAAACTGCATGAATTCCCCATAAAATAGAATCTGGTGCAAAAGCTTGTACACTGCAAGCTATTTGAACATGTGTCTCGGGGAAGCAAAAGTAAGGAGAAATGTAGAGTGATTCATGAAAGTAGGAAACCCAAATATGAAATCAAGCACACTTGATTTTTGCACTAGTTTTGAAAAAGACTGGACTTTTTATATTTCATGTTAGTTCTTTCAGAAGAAGAAAGGGAAAATATTCCCCAGCTCTCTAGTATCAGTTAGACATTTTCTCCAAATTTGTGTTACTGTTCCTTGCTCAATCCTGGGGCAATGAACTCAGGACACCACACATAGTAGGTCGGTGCTCTACCACTGAACACATTCCCAGCCATTTTGATTTTGTCAGACTTGCTAAACTGCCAGGCTGCCCTTGAACTTGTGATCCTCCTACATGAGCCTTCCCAGTACCAGTGACTACAGACTTGAGCCACCATTCCCCTGTTTTCTAAAAGCTTTAATTCACTTGCTCGCACTCAAAGAGGCATCAGCAAGAGAACCTTAGGGTCACTAGGTAAAAGGGACACAGTGGGCACAGAAGATCTGGCAACTCAGAAGTATTCTTCTAAGAATTAGTCACAGTAAAGATGGGAGAAAATAAAGTGTCCAGTCCCTCTGGGGAAAATCAGTTGGAAAGACAGGAGCTGTAAAAGAAATAGCTGATACATCAATGCCCTGCAAATTACCAGCCTTTTCATTTTAAGTGATTAGCTTCCTCTCAGTAAAATGGAGAAAATCGGAGTCCCTACTCTATGGTATTGTGAAAATTAAATAACGTTATACATCAGCCATGAAAAATTATGCCCCATATAACCTAAGCAGCAACTGAAGTAGTTATCCTAAGTATCTCTATAATCATCATTGTCAATGATGCAAAGAGTTGCTTCTGTCCTCCAACAGCAAGGCATTGCTGCCAACGATCTGGCCTGGTGCTGAGAGCGAAAGGCATAGTGCTCTCTTACTGGACATAAATACTTTGTCAAGAGCACCAGCATCCTGGTGAAGAGAGACAAGACAAATCAAAAACAGAACCAATTCATAATCATATCCAAGAACAAAAGTAATTGTATTAAACACATCACAAGATAACAAATACACTCACCACTGTTATGATATAAGACCTGCTCTTAGGTACCTATTAGAGCTTAGCTTTAGTCTATTATACTTTCCTTCTAGCTGAAATTTATTAAGATGTTGAGTTATAGATTTATGCCTGCTTCCACCTAGCTTTCAGTCCACAGGCAGGTGCCATTTAATTGATCCCTCCCACAAATCACTTAACTTCAAGCCTGGAGTAAGTCCTTTCTAATATCCTTTTACCCAGGTGCCCTAGAACTTCCTTTTATATGTGTTCACACTTGCTGCAGGATATTCCATGGCATGAGACAGCTAAGGGGCCTTGACATTATTATACCAACATATTGTTATCGCGGTCCTGCTCAGCAACATCATTGCATTCTCCTGTAGCTTAAGACCCTACCCTAGCTTTGTAATATATTGATGAGATTTTAACACTTACGTTGTCATTCGAGCCAAAGTAGTAAAAGAAATCCCAAAGGAAGAAAATGTCAAATGGCAGGAGTCAACTTCCAAGGGCTGAAACAGAGGAAGATAGCACTCCTGAAGGGACACACCAAATAGAGGGAGGATTACTTGATGAATCAATAAAAGCATTTAAGAGTTGTTGAGAAGGAGAAGCAACAGAAAACAATATAGTCCACATTAAGAGTTTAAAGAATGTCATAGTATATGATTCAAAAATGCCTGATAAAAATAAGTACTCGTTAAAGCCTAGCTACTGATGACTAACACTTCATGGAGAATTTAGCCTTCTTCAAGAAGTCTTCTAGGAATGTGCTTCAGATTGAGGTTGACTAATTGAAGATAAATACAGGACTTCAGAAAGAATTCTTCGTGCCAGGGACAGGTCAACATTTTAATGTGCTTCATGAAGGTGTGGTAGGAAAGGATAGTTTGCAGACTTAAGAAGCACTGTGAGGTCATGGTTGGAGAAATAATCCTTGAAAGAAGGAAGGCATTTTGTTCTCAGGAACAAGTGGAATGAAAGGTAGATACCTAACTAAATGTGAAGATGTACATCAGACAGTACAGAAACTGTCACCATTTCAGGTTTTTCAGTCAGGAAAGATCCAAGCTATTTGCTGAGGATGAACTCATTCCTCCTGGGACAGTACATCAGAAGTGGGAACCATGGCCAGGAAGAAGAAGGAAGGGGAGGAAAGAGGAGGAGGAATAAAAAAGAAGAGGATTGCTAGATATTATTTACTCCAAATTAAGACTTATTTTTTATAATTTAGTACAGGAGCTATAGAGTCTCACTACACAGATTCAACTCATAGTGATCCTTCTGTTTTCATCATGTTGAGGATAGAATTACCACTAAGGGAATCTGAATTTCTGAGGAATGACAGGATTATGACTGTATGACAAAAAGATGTGTGTGTGTGTGGGGGGGGGACTCTGTAACAATCCTTACTATGTTTCATAAAATGTACAGTGGAATGAAGTAACAATGCTATTAACCTGGCATTAGATATTTTGTGTATTTCTCAAAGATAAAAACTACCTACAAACATTATCTTCTGAAGAAAATGCCACACTCATACATTTATGCCGAGAGCGGTCATGCACATTAAAAATAAATAAACAAACAGAAGCCTTCATACTGATTTCAGGTTCTAGAAATAGACACAACTTTGCAGGTGTCTGCTAATATGACTGTAAAGCAGCATCAAATCACGTAAGAAGCTTAGGCTCACAAAAATATGTCCCAATTCTGCTGGCACTTTTCCCTCTGTGATATTCTTAAGAGGAAGAAGAGAAGAGATAAATTTTTTGGAAGGCTAGTAAATATTTAGTACTTATAATGAACTAAGGTTTTATTTAGCTTTTTAAGGAAATTCAATATTTTCACAGTTGGAGAGATTTTAAAGAATATTTCAAAATATCTATTGTTTTTTCTTTTAGAATCTATATTTTTTCAAAGAAAACTTGCTAGTGCAGAAAAGTTTTAAAAATGATATATTTTACTTGGTTAAAATAACTGGACTCTATATGATGAGAAAATAAATCAGTTCTCCAAAGAGAGAAGTTAACACATTTTGTCCCAGAGGAAATACGTGGTGTTTATTCCCAATAGTTTAATTCTGACACTATTAATAACCTCTTACTTTTTGTATTTAATTAATCATAGTTGTGGGTTTGAGAGAACCACTAAGTTAATATCAGAAAAAAAAGACTCAAATATACTTTTAAAAGATTCTATGTATATTCGGGTTATTTAGACAGGCTATCTGTGACATATAGGATTTTTTTTTAATGAGTTGACTTGATAGTGTGCAAAAGTAAAAATACAGTCAACCTGTCTGTATTTGTTTAAGTTCTGGCATCCCCAGACAGGACTGTTCGTATCTAATCTCACTGAGCTTTTAAAAAGTTATCAAAAGGTGGCTGAGTATTCTCCACTTACTCCTAAGAAGTGAAAATAATTAAGTGAAGGTACAATTTTCACCAGTTCCTAAGGATATTTTCTGGTTCACTTACAACTTTCTATTTTTAGTTAATTTTCCTGGGATGCTTGGGACACTCTGTTGCACGCGAGTCTCCACGAGTGATTAACATCTCTACTTATTGATTTTGCTACCATCTAGGTTTCTTAAAACTTTTGAATAACCTGCAGGGCTGAGACACGACTCAGGTTTCACCGAGGCATTGGCTGTACTTTACCCTTGAAAACTTTCATTCCTACTGAGTTCATATATAAATAATGAGGCTGAGCTGTATGTATTTGGCTAGCATACTGCCTCTCCTTTCTGATTGTAGTTTAGAAATGTGTGATCTTCATTATTGTCTTTACATTTGTGCATATTTATTGGGACAGCTATAAAAGTTTAGAAGTTTTTTTTCATTTTTAAATATGTTCCTTTGACTTTTCATGTTATTTGGGGTCCACTACTCAAACAAAGTTGAGCCCTTGAATTGTCTTCTATTTTCCAAGTAAATACTTTGTAAGCAATAAATATAATGAATGTGTAGATGGCCTAGCATAAAAAAGGTAATGTTCAATCTCTTTTTAATGTGTATATTGGTTAGATCTTACAATACAATTATAGTTTTTATTTGAGAATAAAACCTAGTTAAAATAATTTTATTTCTTTCTTTTTGCTTTTTCTTACAATAATTTTGAAACTTAAAAACAACGCATGTGCTTCACATTTGTAGCCACTAGCTTTGAAATTTGAATTTAGCACTCTGAGCAAATGTCTTCTGCAAAAAAAGAATATGAAGATTATAAAATTAATGTGCCATAACAATGAAAACATTATAGAAAATATAGGTTTTATGCCATTATTACAGTATCAGAGAATGAAGGAAAGATTAAATATTAACCAAAATAAAAAATTATTAAATGCTTTAATCATTTTCCATATCTCAGGTGCCATTCCTCTGGGCCATTACTAAACTCACAGAAAAAAGAAACAAGAAGTTCTACAACCTGGTCTACCATTTCTCAGGAGTTTTCTTTCTTTTCTCTCTCTCTCTGAAAAATGTCCAAAATCTTAACAGCTACTTTAAGGCATCATTGATAGCACTCAGATTGCAAACTGTTTCACAGTAAAATTCAACAATCAACAATATAGGTTTCTGAGCTTGAGAGACAACTCGATGGTCTAAGTGCCCGCCTGGCAAGTGCAAGGACCTGAGCCTGATCCCTAGTATCACTTGATGTGCAGTCCCAAAACCTAGCGCGTGCATGGTGCACACCTGTAATCCCAGTGTGGCCAGGCTGAGATAGGAAGATTACTATGAGGCTGAGCTATGTAGCGAGATCTTGTACCATAACTATATAGATATAGTTATATATATAGTTATATAGTTTTCTATAATACATGTAACTGTATACATTGTAGTTTTCTATAATATATGTAACTGTATACATTATAGTTTCCTATAGTATATATAACTATATACATTGTAGTTTACTATAATATATATAACTATGGGTATATTATAGTTTTCTATAATACATGTAACTGTATACATTGTAGTTTTCTATAATATATGTAACT
>PVKA01043270.1:0-16852 GCA_004027165.1 Ctenomys sociabilis | reverse complement strand
GAATTAATACATTGCAAACTGTTTTCATAACGTTTTGGTATTGTACAAGGTGCATACATGATATTATATTTACAGGTTTTTTTATAGCTGAATTATATCAAAAATTCAATAATTATTTACCTAGTGGATGACCATAGCACTAAAAGCCGACATAATATCCTGTCCAACCACCATTAGTGCAGATCTTGCCTATCATAGATTTATGTAGAAGCACAGCGTTATCTATCCCAACTGTACTGTCTATACACACACAGGATGATTTTTTCTTTCTACAACCCTTCCTTTGTCTACACCTGTCAAAAGTGGGCACTCCATTGACATTCAACTACTTTAGGTGCTTGAACTCAACACCACAATCCAACACAGTCCAGCATTCTGCAACCATAGTGAATTATTTAAAGAAATTGTAGACCATATCCATTTACAGCTCAGCTTAATATTATGGGCTCACGATGTATACTTCATTTTTATACTTTTATACTTTTCTGCCTGATGGTTAAGACCTAGGTAGGTCAAAACTTATATACCAACACATGAACTTTATATTTCCTATGTGGTCATTGAAATCTTCTCAGGGTCACGGTCGACAATTTCTTTGAGTAACTCACTACAGCTGTAGAATGCTGGACTGTGTTGGACTGTGGTGTCGAGTTCAAGCACCTAAGTTAGTCGAATGCCAATGGAGTGCCCACCTTTGACAGGTGTAGACAAAGGAAGGGGTGTAGAAAGAAAAAATCATGATGTGTGTGTATAGACAGTACAGTTGGGATAGATAACGCTGTGCTTCTACATAAATCTATGAGAGGCAAGATCTGCATTAATGGTGGTTGGACAGGATATTATGTCAGCTTCTAGTACTACAGTCATCCACTAGGAAAATAATTATTGAATTTTTGATATAATTCAGGTATAAAAAATAAGATAAGTAAGCAGCTACACTCTTAATTCACTGATAAGAGATATCTGCTAAAATAATATCTGTAAATATAATATTATGTATGCACCTTGTACAATACCAAATGATATGAAAACAGTTTGCAATGTATTAATTTATCGAATCTGTATGGTTAAGGTGTCTTGAAACTGTCTGATTGACATTTGTATTTCAATAAAATAAAAATAAAATAAATTAAATTTAAAAAAAAAAAGAATATTTTAGGACAGGCTCTATAGGGTCTCACTACATAGATGAGACTTGTGATCTGCCTGGTTTCAGCCTCCCAAGTGCTGGGATTACAGGAGTACACCACTGCACACAGTCTCAATTGCTGTCTCGGTGTGCCCTGGGGGCTGGGCCGGCATGGCACGCAGGGATCCAACCCTGGATGCTGCACTCTGTTAAGCAGGCTCTTTAATCTGCTGAGCTATCAGGACTGCCTTGAAAAAAAAAAAGTGATTTCTTTTTATATGCAGAAATTTCTCAATAAGAGAGGTCCCAGTTGTTGATTCTTTAAAGTATTTCCCATGCAGTTTGATTTTTGTTCATGAACTATTTGTCTACCCCTGTATCATCAAGATTTCCACCTACTTTCTCTTCCAGGACATTTAGTGTTTCTGTTTTAATGTTTAGATCTTTAATCCACTTTTTACTTTAATGCAAGACAATAAACCCAAGTCTAGTTTTGGTTTATGGCATGTGGAAAGCCAGTTTTTCCAACACAATTTGTTAAAGAGGCTATCTTTCTTCTAGTGAGCATGTTTGGCCCCTTTGTCAAGGATAAGAGTGCTTGTAGTTTGTTGGAGAGGCTGTGGGGGAAAAGGATCCCTTATCCAGTGCTGGTGGGAATGTAGACTGATACAACCATTATGAAAATGACTGGGTATAAGGCGCACGAAGCCCATGAACATCTATTTTATTTGCTCCTATGCCTCCCACTGTTATCAGACATAGCAAGAAAATAAATGCAACACAGGACAATCTAAATAAATGTAAAATATGGAAGGAAGGCACTCATCACTTGTTTTTCCTAGTCATATCACATTCAACATAGTTGTTCAGCCAAGGGCCCCTGAAGACAGTTTCTTTGAAATTTCTTTAATGGAGTTGGTATTAATTCAACTTAAAAAACATGCAATTAATTTACTAAGAAATCTTGAAAGGGGTAAAATCAGAAATGTCACACTGTGGGCATAAAAATATGCTCAATGAATAACAAGTATTAACTCACAACTTCCATTAATCTATGGTATAAGAATTATATATAAATATGCAGATGAGTTTAATCATTATGACTTATTATATATAATAGTTTATGATTTTTAATCACTACCAAAAATGTATAAAAGGATCTGTATTGTTAAGGTTATCATTTACTCCAAGAAATGTCATATTTTAACTTACTGTTTCTTCTAAGATGAAGCAAATGGGCAACTTGAGGAACAGATTATTGGTCTTGGATAATTGTGACAAAAAGTCCATTCTTAGGCCGTAGTCATTTACAAGAGTGCTATTGTACTCCACTGGCTTAATCCTCCCGAGAAAGATTCCACCTTTCCAGATAATCTTTGTCTTGACAGAGAAATGCACTTCACCAGATTCTAGTTCTAGAATGCACATAAGGGAGGAGGTCCAGTGTTGTCCCCCAAATTCACAATGCTGGAGATAAGACGAGACCTAGTTTCCTCACACTTGGATATGAAATTTACCTTTACATAATCCTACTAATCCTTGTTAGTTCAGGCAGCTGTTTGGACTCCAACAATCTGTGCATCATTACAAGAACTATTTCTTTAATCTCTAAAGAAAGCGCCAAATAAAATAAATTTCTTTAATCAAGAGAATAAGGTTCTTTCAATACATTGTCCAAATGACAAAATGCTTCAGGAATTTAAGTAATTAGCCTGTGATATGGATGTACATGAGAACACAATTTATTTTTTATCATCCCAGATGAATTGAAATCAGAGTAGTAGAATCAGATCTCAGGGCTATTGACAAAGGAGAAAAATGAGAACTGGCTGCTGGGAATATTCACACCCAGCAGAAAAAACATGTCATATGAGGCTTTAAATGAAGTTTTTCTGTCCATATTTCATAAGTTCAGATGAAGAGGAAAAACAATTCCTCTCTTCCCTACTTCCATCTCTGCCATTAGATGAAACAGAAGGTCACACATAAGCCATCTGATTCAGATTATATTCCTTACATTGGGTGATCATCCATTGAGGTGGGAAAACCAAAAAGAACCTGATACAGCCTGGAAACTAGAACTTAGTTTTCCTCTGTTTCTGACCAGCAATCAACCATAGTCAAATTACAGTCACACAGAGCTTCAGTCCTATCATTATTAAATGAAGATGATACATGACCTGTATCTATCATCCATTCAGTTACTATGATTTTTTTCTACTCTTCATAACCAAACTTTTAAAAATATTGAGCAATTATGACCTTGAATTCTGTACTTGTTATCCCAAAATTTACCTTACACTGAAATGCACAAGAGCACAGCTGTCAAATCCAAACAAGTGCTCAAATACTTTTTCAATCTTTCACTTACTTTCAGACAGTTTTGGCTATGTTGAAGACCACTGTTCTAAAATGTTCAGTGATTAGCCTTCTTAATAATATTCTCTTCACTTTCCTTTTTAGTGGCAGACTTCATGATATTTGTCCTGAGTCTTTATTCTTTTTCACTGTCAGCATCTGGACCACAGATCCAAGAATTTTCTGTGAGTCAACACTCAAATATATCCATGCGAGTGCTGCTTTCCTATAGTCCATTCTGCCGTCAGACATCAGCCTGGGTATCCTAGAACTCTAAATATTTTAAAATCTAAAACCAAATTTATTCGGTTCATAGTTCTTGACCCCACTCCAAACTACATCTCTTCTTGTGTTCTTTTCACCCATTTCAGGACTCACCCACTAGCTATTTTCAAAATTCCATTTCTATTGTCACTACCTTTGTCTCAATACTTTTCATCTTCTGAATAGGCAGTATCTCAAATTCCTATAAATTAGTTTCTCTTTTCTTATGTCAGGACACTTTGAGGCAGCCTCTGCAAAGTGCCAAGATGGTTTCTCTAAACAACAAATCTAACCACTCCCTAACCTATCTGTAAGCCTTTTACCCTATCTTTATTTATTTATTTATTTATTTATTTATTTATTTATTTTTAATTTTTTTTTTTTTTTTTGCGGAACCAGGGATTGAACTCAGGCCCTTGCACTTGCCAGGGAAGTGCTTATTCCACTGAGCCATCTCCCTGGCCACCCTATCTTTAAATCCTTAATGACTCTCACTGTGTGCAAAGAAAACCCAAACTTCAAATATCCATGTCCTTTTATGTCCTGGCTCTTTTCCTCATCACTATCAGTTCCAGTCTCCACATTCTCATCTTAATTATAGCCATTTCAAACTATGTCATCTGTATGTGACAACTCAGTGAAACTGCACTGAGTTGCCTCTTTCTGGAATGCTTTTCATCTGCTTGCATATATCTCATTCATGCTTCCAAAGTCAGTTCCTACATCTACATCTCCTTCTCTGTTAAATAGTCCCCAACTTATTCTGGCTCACATCTACCTAAAGTAGTTTAATGTCTACCACACGACCTCATCAGAACTTTACTACAACATACATCACCTCATACTGCTGTTATCTTGATATGTGAGGTTCTGAGGGCAAGAATTATGTCTAACCTGTAACTAAAATATAATAAATAGCTATCATGGCCAGGACTAATAATTCCTAAATCTAATCCTTACCAACTGCTGTAAATTCTTCAGGGATTTCCTGCTTTACTGACTTTTCTATCTAATGTTTCCAACTAGATTCTTTCTGTCTAGCCTTCTTGAATCAGTAACTTATTTGAATGATCTGCCCAGGTTTATTGTAGTTTGGCCTTAAGCGACACCCAGAGTAAACCTATGGATTACTTTATTCTGATCCATATTCTGAGAAGGAGTAATGCCACCTAGTCCCAAATTCCTAGAAGGACAGTCCATCTACAACACCCTGAGCACCCACCTGTCATAAGCAAGAGAAGGGAAGAGCAGGTACTGGGAAAATAATTTTTATTATCTCACAGCCTAATAGCAATATTGTAGAAAATAACTGTGAAATAAGAGAACAAGTACTCTGCTAATAAGCATCATTGCACTGTCAAATGAGTAGAAAAACATTTACTACATGGAAATAGCTTCAAGGAAAGAATAGCAAGGCATGATTTAGGGGCAAAAATGAATAAAATTGTTCTTACCATTCATTCCTGTGCTGTCTGATGCAGTGCAAAGGGAGGGCAGGATGTCTGAAGTCACAGAAAACTTCTATCATTCAGCTTCACTAGACTGATATTGAAATACACATGAAGCCAACTATCTAATTAAAATGCCAGACTTCTTATTGTCTGCTCTCAGCTTCGAAAGACAATTTATGCTGTTATGGCATTATGTAGACTATTTTGTTGAATGTGAAAGTCAAAAGGTCACAGATTTCGATAGCTAACCAGGGAATGTAGGGAAATAAGTCATAAGAGGATGTTCACTGCCTGCTTCCAGACAACTCAAGGTTCAATAGTCTTATACCAAACATGTTGAAATAAAATATTAAATTTAAAACCCTAGCATTATTGCATTATTAGGACAATGAATATGAAAGATTCTCTAGACTTGTCCCTTCACAAAGATATAGAATTAAGCATAAATAGATTTTTAGATGAATTTAAAGGGAATTTATTAAAGGAACTTATTATAGTAATTACATCTAGATTACAGTCTTTTAGATTACAGCTTTGAAGGCTGCTAGAAAATGAATACTTACCAGCACCCTGCATCTGAAGAAAAGGATAAGTGTGATCATTTTCACTTTTCAGTGAGAAGATCCTGAATACTATAAATTCCCTTCAGATTGTGTTAACTGTGGAGAAGTCCAAATATTCATCTCCTACTCAGTGATGTGATAGCACCCCCATGGAACTGAGCAACATGCTGGTCTTAGTGAGATTTGAATTGCTTATTCTCTAGTTCCTTCATTCTAGCATATGGTTGATAATAATAACAATGGTGAAATTCAACATCACTATCTAGCTCAGTGGTCATGAAAAGTGAGTAACATAATGCATGAAAAATGTTTGGCAAAAGACATGGCCCAGAGGAAATGCCCGCTAACTGTTAAAAATCATAATGATCTGTCCTGTTTTTCATCGGGGTTAGTCTCAAACCTGGCCTTCTCAAGCAAAACACCACTACTCTTGCTGTACATCTGCTGGTGCTTGAGAATGTATGGACCTAGAGCATAGATATTTCAAAGAGTTGTGTTAGACTCTTCCTTTCTCATATAGTTATGGGAATAAACATAGCAATAAGGATCATAAATGTCTAGGACTTGTCTAAGATAAGAAACCACCTTAAAGGCATATTTTATCTTCCAAATACTCCCTATTCATCAAGACTAGAACACCTCCTCTCTTCTCTCTCTCTCTCTCTCTCTCTCACCCTCTCTCTCTTTACTTTCCCTCTCTCTGTCCTTCTCTCCCTCCTTTCCCCATCTTCAAATAAATCATCTGCTTTTATTGACAAAAAAGAAAAATCCACCTGAGAAGTGAGGAGAAAAAAAACAAAAATAAATTTTATCTTTCTAGAGCTTTAGAGTCAATTGGCTTTGGAGGCCTAAAGTTAAGTTAGCTTTATTCATATTTTACTTTCATTGAGTTTTTACTTTTGACTATTTCTTTTACATAGGTATCTGATTTCCTGTGTTAGTTTGATGCACATCTACAGGGAACTTATTTAAAAACTAAAATTAAGAGAGCGATTATACTAAGGATGGAGAAAAGTGGAAGCAAAAAATTAAGAGACAAATGAAGTCATGATTAAATCGGACGCTACACTGACATAGCTCACTCTAAAGTTTCACAGCAGAATTCAAATTGTGCTCTTAAAGGTCTCTTAGCTTCAGACATCTAGAGAACTGAATTTACTGAGTTCCACCTGCCTCTCCCTGTAAGAAGTTAAATCATTTGAATGCAATTCTCAAAGTCCTATATCAAGGGGAAGATTTCATCGAAGTTCTTATTTTATGATTCCAAATATAAAATGCAGAAACATAGATCTTTTTTGAATGGTAAGGGATCAACACATGGGGGAGGTGGAAACAGGAATCAAGATATGTATGTACATGTGCCAACTCCACAAAAGAAATATAACATTCACTGCAAACGTATACCAATAAAAATAAGTTTTACTGTCATTTTACTAAGAATAAGACTTCTGGAGTCTACTGAAAAAAGTACAACTTTTTGGTTTTCTTATCATGATGCATCTATTCATTTTTGCTTTACTGTCACCTCCATTCCAATTTTTAAAAAATAATTTTATTGGTACATTTTGGTTACAAATAATGACAACATTCATCACAGGGAATTGGTACTTGTATATGCTATATTGATTCTTTTGTCCACATTTCTCTTTCCTCCCATCAACCTCCTTGCCCCTCCTTATTTACATTTTGTTTCCATCATTTTTCTTCTATTCTATGTTTTTCCTTTTTGCATTTTAGGGAAGGGTCTACAGGGTGTTTAGGGTCTCACTACTAGATCGAACTCAGTGATCCACCTGTTTACAGCCTCCAAAGAGATGGGATTATAGGTGTGTGCCATGACACCCAGTTCCAATTCCTGGCTCAGTGTGCCCTGGGGACAGGGCCAACACAGCAGGCCAAGGGATCAAATACCCGGACCCTGTGCCTGCTGGTAGGAGCTTTAATCCACTGAGTTATTTGGCTGGACCTTTACTTTGTCCTTTTCCCTTCCTTCCTTTCCTTTTCACTTTCCTTGTTCCCATTCCCATTTGAATATTTTCTATTTCACAATATCTATTATACATTTAGGTACTTATTTACACTTTTAGTCTCTCACACTAGAGAAACCATGTGACATTTGAACATGCATGTCCAATTTATATCACTTAAAATTATAGCCCCAAAGTATACCCATTTACCTAGAAATGTTTCAAGTTATCCTTTTTTGTGGCTACACAGTACTGCATTGTACAAAACATAGCATTTTTAATGCGCTCATTAGTTGATAGTTACTTGGATTGTTTCAAAGATTTAGCTATTACAAACAACTTCTATAAACATTACTGTGTATATATCTCTGTGGTATGATGCTTTTGATTCATCAGAAAGATCCCAAAAAAGGCAATAGCTAGGTTAAATGGAACATTTAGTTTTAGTTTTTGAGGAATCCCCACACTGATGGCCACTGTGATTGAACCAGTCTACACTCCATCAACAGTGGAGAAGTGTTTCTTCTTCTCCACAGCCTTATCAGTATTTGTAATTGCTTGATATCTTGATAAAAGCCATCTTTCTGGAATGAAGTGAAATGAATGTGTTCAATTAAAACAGTATGTTTTCCATGTCATTTTAATTTGCATATCTAAAATGAGTAGAGATGTTGAACATGTTTTCATATATTTATTTGCCATTTGTATTTCTTCCTCTGAGAAGTGTGTATCCATCTCAGATGCCCATTGTTCTACTGGGTCTTTAAAAGTAGACTTCTGACTTTATTTTTTAGTTCTTTATATATTCTAAGAAATAGTTGGCAAAGGTTTTATTCTACTTTGTTGTCTCTTCACTGCTGGTGGTTTCTCTTGTTGTGCAAAAGCCATTTAATAAGATGAGATCCCAGTTGTTGATTCTTGTGATGGTTCCCGTGTGACTGGGGTTTTGTTCATAAAGTCTTTCCTTACAACTATGTCTTTGAAAGTTCTACTTTTTCTCTCTTCCAGTAAGATGTTGTTATTTTAATTTTTATTTATTTATATTTTAATCAGGGAAAATCACAAATGCAGTTCTTCACTACTACGAATTATGCAGTTGAGTTTCCCACATTTGGGGAAATTGCAGGGATCAGCACATCCAGAGTACAATGGATAAGCTTCACCCTGGGAAAACCATCTTCATGATCATGATGTCTCCCCCTGCTAGGTGAATTTTCTATTTTAATATTCAGATCTTCAATTCATTTCCACTTTAGTTTAGTGCACAGTGACAGGTATGGGTCTAGCTACAGTTGTTAGCATGTGAAAAGCCAGTTTTCCCAACATTAGCTCTTAAAGTGATTATATTTTCTTACAGTGATTGTGTTTGGCCCATTCTGTCAAAGATATGATGATGTGTTTGGAGTTGTTTTTGTATCTTCTAGTCTGTTCCATTAATCCTTAGGTCTGTTCCCCCACCCCCTCAGGGGTGGGAGCAATATCATGCTATTTTTATCACAGTAGCTTTGTAGTATAATTTCAAGTCAGAGATTGTGATGCTAACTGCCTTGCCTTTGTTACACAGATTGGTTTTGCCATTATAGGTTTGTTTTGTCAAAATGAATTTTTACATTTTCTCTGAATCTGTAAGGTATGCTGTAAGGTATTCTGATTTGGAGTGGATTAAATCTGTATGATAATTTTGGGAGTATAGACATTTTTACTGTATGAGTTCTTTCTACCCAAGAACAAAGACTATCTTTCCATTTTATGAGATCCTCTTCAATTATCTTTTTCAGAATACTTTAATTTTCAATGTAAAGATCTCTTACTTCCAATTGCCTCTATTTGCTGACAAAAGATTCAAGTTTATTCTGTTTTATAGCTGAATAATACTCCATCGTGCAAAAATACCAATGGATGCAACAACAGAACAAACTCTTAACTGAAATAAATCCAGCTGGGAAGATAGCTCAGTGGAATAAGTGCTTGCCTGGTAAGCACAAGGTCTTGAGTTCAATCCCTGGTAGCACAAGAAAGAAAGAAAGAAAGAAAGAAAGAAAGAAAGAAAGAAAGAAAGAAAGAAAGAAAGAAAGAAAGAAAGAAAGAAAGAAAGAAAGATACAGAGAAAGAAATCAGACCCACATGCAAGAAAGGAAAGACAGAGACAGAGAGAAAGAAATCAGACCCACATGCACAAATATTGTACTGTCTCCTTAGTGTGAGAACCTGAAAAAGAAAAATTAAATCTGAAAGGTATAATAGATACTGAGAAAATGGAATGAACTTATTCAAAAGGAAATAGTTACTAAGTTGAGGAGGACAGGAAAGAGAGTAGGGGAAAGAGATTTATCTATGTTTGAAAGCAGGATGGTTTGGATAACTGTACTGTGCATTTTTGCTGGTCCATGGAAAGCAGTTAATGCTTTAATTTGTTTTGTTTCCTTTTTTAAATTGTTTGTACTTTTTCCTCAATTTCTTATAGTTTTTTAATTTCTTTTCCAATTTTACATGCATATATCTGATAACATGAATAACAGGTTGGAAGGCAACACTATGTATTACCGCAAATACTGTGAAATGCATATTACTTTGTCAAGTGAAATTCCGTATCATTTGTAATTTTTTTGTTTTAATTCTAATTTATACTCTTAAAAATTAAAAAGATCTTTTACTTCATCAGATTGATTCCTATTTTTTTCTAGCACTATTGAGAAAGGTATTGTTCCCCTAATTATCTCAAAAATTTTGCTATTTGTTTATGAGAATGCTATTGATTTTTGAGTGTTGGCTTTGTAGCAAGCTATGCAAATGGAATTGTTTATTAGATATATGTCTTTTGGTGGACTTTTTAGGTTCTTCAATGTAGAGAATCATATCATCTGAAAATAATTTCACTGCATTTTTTATATTATTCTTTTTATTTCTTTCTTGTTTCATTCTTTGGCTTATGTTTCCAGAACTATATTGAAATCTGGTGAAAGATATCCTTGACTTGTTCATAATTTTATAGTAAAAGCTTTCAATTTTTGTTCATTTAGTATGATGTTGGCTGTTGGCTTGTCACAGATGCATTTATCAGACTGAGATAAAGAACATCTATTCCAATTTTCTATAGGGTTTTTTTTTTATCATGAATGGGTACTGGACTTTGTCAGAAGTCATTTCTGGATCTATTGAGATGATTGTGTGGTTTTGGTCATTGGTTCTTTTATTTTCTTATTCAGGACAGGGTCTACAGGGTTTCACTGCATAGACTGGACTCATAGTGATCCCCCTGGTTACAGCCTCCCAGGTGTTGGAATTACAGGTGCACACTACCATGCCCAGACTCAATCTCCATCTCAGTGCACCCTGGGGGGTGGGGCCAGAAGGGCAGGCCCAGGGATAGAACTCCCAGCCCCTGCATCTGCCTAAATAGGAGCTTTAATCCACTCAGCTATTTGGCTGGCCCTGGTTCTTTTAATATAGTGCAGTATATTTATTTATTTGCATATTTCTTTTTGTTTCTTGTTTTTGTTTTTTTGTACAGGGTCTCACCATGCAGCCCACATTCACAGCGATCCTCCTGATTTCTGCCTCCCTAGTGTTGGGATTACAGGGGTGTGCCACCACGCCTGGACTCTATCACCGGCTCAGCACACCAGAGGGTGGGGCCAGCATGGCATGTGGAACCGGGGATCGAACCCTGGTCCCTGTGCATATAATGAACCATCCATCCATCTATGGTGTTAGTCCTACTTGGTCATGGTGTAAATCTTGATGACTTGCTGTATTCTGTTTAACAGTATCTTATTGAGGATTTTTACATCTATATTTATTAGATATTGATCTGTAGTTCTCTTTCTTAGTTAGGTTCTTCTCTGATTTTAGTATCAGGGTCATACCTGCTTCCAGGAATGAGTTTGGAAGTATTTCTTCTCTTTCAACTTCATTGAAGAGCTTGAGGAGTGGTGGCATTGCATCTACTCTAAATTTCTTGTAATATTTAGCAGTGAATCCATAATATCAGGGCTTTTATTGTTGATAAATTTCAAATTATTTCTTCCATTTCATTGAGTGACATTGGTTATTTACAAACTTTGCATCTGCTTGATTCAGCTTTGGTAATTCATATGTATCTAGGAATCTGTCCATTTCATCTAATTCCCATCTTCTAAGTATATAGGATCTCAAAGTAAGTATTAGTGATTGTAATAAATTTGCTAAGTTTAGCACTTTAATCATGTCAGCTTAGCAATCTTACACCCTAGGGCCCACCATAGGATGGGTCATCAAGTCTTCAGAGAAGCTCTAGTCTTTGTCTTCAGCTTGGATGCCATCTCTTGACTCTTGTGCAGAATCATCAGCTTCCACTTTAGATTATTCAGCCTTCCAGTGTAGATTCTTCAGGTTCTGTCATTGACCTCCTGATACAGACTTACATGGAAGACTACAATGAATTCAAGACCTTGGATTGAAACCTTCAGTCTTGTGTTCAGAAACCCTCTGCAAGCTTCCTTGTCTAACTCTGTGGGTGACCATCATAAATCAATATTGTAATTTCTTATAATTTGTATATCTTGTGTTATATCTGTTTCTCTAGTAAAACACTGACAGATAGAGTGATCTTGTGGATTTCTGCAGGATATACTGTGACTTCACCCTTTGCATTCTTAATTGCCTAGATTTGAGTTTTTGCTTTTGTGTTTACAGGGTTAGCTAAGGGTTTGCCAATTTTATTTAATCTTTCAAAGAACAAACTGCTTGACTCACTATTTCTTTGTATTGTTTTCTTACTCTCCATTGCATATAATTTCTGATCTAATTTTTATATAGTATCCTGCCTCATCTGAAGTTTAACTTTTTCTTCTTTTCCTAGAAATGTAAGATTCAACAGTATTATTTACTTGAGCTTGTTCTATTTTTATGATGTGGGAATTTATCCCTATGAATTTATCCCTAGGACTAATTTCAGTGTGTCCCATAAGTTCTGGTAGGTAATACTGGCATTAATTTAAATGGAGAAATGCTCTAATTTCTTTTTTAATTTCATCTGTGACACACTGCTTGCTCAGAAAGCTGTATGTATGGCCCATGTGTTCATACAGTTTTTAGCATTCTTTTGCCATTGATTTCCAGTAAAAATGCTCTCAAAGCTGGTATGTTGTCTATTTTAGAGAATGTCCCATTTACAGCTCAGAAAAATGCATATTATTCTGCTGTGGGGTAGAATCTATAAACATCTACTAAGTCCATTTGTTCAAGAATTTATTTTAGTTCTGATATTTCTTTGTTAATTTTTATCTAGTTGATCAGATAGATAATTTGAGACAGTGGAGTACTGATGTCCCCATTACAATTATATTATTTCTTATTTGATTATTCATATCTTTTAATATTTGTTTTATATGCTTGGATGCACTGGTATTTGGTGTATCTATATTTATGATTGTTTCCTTTACAAGGATATAGTGACCTTGTTTGTCTCTTTTCAGTCTTGGATTGAAATCCACTTTGTCTGCAAATAGTACAATATCCCTGGTTTTTGCCTGTCTCAGGGACTATTGTTTTCCATCATTTGACTTTCCTAGAAGGTTGTTTTTGAACTTTGCTGTTTAAGTTGTGCAAAGTTTGAACTTGAATTTCGGTCAATAACTGATGTATAATTATAGCTACAACTCTAGTTACATTCATTTCATCACATTTTTCTTTGACATGTTCTATCATCTTTTATTGCCCATGAATTGGTTCTTAGATTTATTGCTTTGTTAGATTTAAGCTTTGGTTTTTGAAAAACCACCTCACAAAGTATGTTTACTTTCATTAGAACTACTTAATCTGGCTGACCCTATTTTTTTATGCCTTCAACCATTGTCAGTCTTTGCTGAAACCCATTAGCTAAGGGCTGGAGCCATGGTTATGATATTTGATGCAAGAACAGCACACAGTGATGAATGTTTTAATACACTAACATAAGCACTATATGTTGTTTGGGAAAGAGCGACCTTTAAATGGAAGTATTTGCCCTTTGTGTCCTCAGTGCCCATACAGGTTTTTATCGAGTTGATTTGATTATTGAGCAAAATTACAAATACTGAGCAGGTTGTTTCTGAATTTTTTGTTTGTTTATTTGTTTGTTTGGGTTTTTTGGGCAGAACCGGGGATTGAACTTAGGCCCTTGAGCTTGCCAGGGAAGCACTTATTCCACTGAGCCATTTCCCTGGCCCCTGTTTTTGAATTTTACTATTCAAGTTGGGTAAAGTTTGAGCTTGAAGTTTGGTCAACAACTAAGGTATAACTATAGCTACAACTATAGTTACATATTTTTATCTATATAAAATTCTATGAAAAGTATCACAAGTTACATGTAAATTGAGGACTGGTATGCTGTCATTAAATTTTACAAAAGTGTACCTATAACTTTTTGAAAGTCTAAATTCTTGATAATACCAACATAATTCCATGGCCAAGATCCATAATAAATAACATTAATCAATTTTAAGCCACAAGAATATCTGAGTTATTGAGTTTTCCTTTGCCTTAGGATCTAACATGACTCAGCATGGCACTAACACTGCTCCTTTTATTTAAAACTTGGCATTTAAAAAATTGCATTAAAGTATTTATACCTTAATTACTGAAGTTCTTGTAGGCCCTTTAATATTGCTTTCCTGAAGTAAGCACCTTCCTACTGCTAAGCTGGTTTAATTCTTTAATTCATCTCATAAAAATATCCTCCACTGGCAGAAAAAAATCTCTATAAATATTAGTGATTAAAAGAGATAGCTTAAGGTCTTCTTGTGATTTTGTTGTTGTTTTGTTTTGTTTTGTTTTGTTTTTATCTTGAGGCTGTCCCAACACAATGTACAAATTACTAGATATAAAAATACTCTGAGCTCAGATGGAGAACAGCAGAGACCACGGAGTTCTCAGGGTCTCAAAGTCACTTCTCTTGGGTACTAAGGTTTAATGTGAAAAGGAATACAGTAGAAGAGAGGAGGCAATAAATAGATGAATAAAATAGTTCTGTGAAGTCATGCCATCACATGACTGCAGTTAAATTCATATTTAATTTTACAAATGATACTTAGGAATTTTAATCTTGATTTATAAGTGTACAAAATATTTGTATGATTCCAAACTCGAATCTGTAAAACAAGATATATTCAAATGTCATAGTTCTATCACTAGCCTTCTATTTATCACCCAATAGTTTTTCTTATATGAGGTTATCATTTATCTAATATAACCAAACACACACACACACACACACACACACACACACGCACACACACATTTCCCTCATGTTATATATGAAGCAGCATTTTTTACTCAACTTGCTTTTTAGAATTTAACAATGTATCCTACAGAGTGGCTATACAGGTATATGTTCAGTTTCCTTCATAGCTACATAATACTCCATCATAAATGCATCATAGTTTAATCAAACACTGTATATGCTCCTAGTGATTGTCACCTGGGCTACTACCTGCCTCATATTCTGAAGAATAGTGCTGCAAGGAATAGCCCCATTAATTTCATTTTTCTCTTAAATCCTTGGGAAGGATTTTTTTAAGGGACAGAATTCTGAATAGCAGAAAAGGATTTCTTAATGTTTACATAATTAGATGAGTTGCTCTTCTTTTTAGATTTTGTGATGGTTAGGAAAGCACTGCCATTCCCAGGTTATGAGTAAACTGACCCCCTCAACCCCCACTCTTGCATGGTTATAGTTTTTAACCTTTAACTCACTTATGCATCTTTTGCCTAGGGAATAATGTAAATGACCAATCCATTCTCCTTTCCCATACAACCACCTAATTAGCTCCAAAATATTAACTACAAAGCTAATTATTTCTCTAATTATTTGAGGATATCAATTCACCTTTATTGAACACTAATTTTCCATCTTATATTTAGGAGATCACACTAGTTTCTATTTTATTTCATTGATCCGTCTGAGCTTGTTCTGTACCAAGCTGTAGCAGCTACAGTGGTTTCCATGCATGTTTTACTGGCTGATAGATTAGCCACTCCTTACTGCTACATTTTATGATTTTTCTGGATATTCTTTTCTCCTCCCAAAATAAACTTTATATTCAACTTATCTGGATTTTTTAAAAATCCCTGATTTTATTTTGACAGTTTGCTTTACAGATTAATTTAAGGTAAATTGGCATCAATATATAAAAAATTTATATTCAAATCTCCTTTTTTTCATGTGTGTAGCTCTGTTGGTGCATTTCAGAAGTCCTATAGTTTTTCTTCAGATAAGTTTCAAACACTTACGACTTATTATGAGTCTGTCTTCATAAAACCATTATAAGTTGAAAACACCATAAGTTAAAAAAGCATTTAACACATCTAACCTACCAAAGCTTGTTGCTTAGCAACACTGCACTTTGGAGTTAGCTGCTTACCCTTGTGATCACATGGCTGACTAGAAGCTGTGCCACATAGCCCCTGCCCAGCACAAGGAGCACATATGGCACAACATTAGCCTGGAAAAAGATCAAAATTCAAAATGTGAAGTGCAGTTTCTACTAAATGTAATCCCTTTTACACCACCATAAAGGTGGAAAATCATGTCAAACCACCATAGGTCAGTCAGTGTCTGTGTAGGTGTGTGTTTGATTTCATAAAACTTTTGGCAAATGCCATTGTAGTACTTCTTTTCCAATTGTTAAGTTTCTCATTATTTTCTTTTCGCTGATTAAGCTGACATAAATAACTAACAAAATATTGAACTGTAGTAGAGAAAAGCTCTGAACATGGAGCATCGGAAAGTCTACAGTACCATTCAGCAAAGCAACCACAAGTAATGAAATAACTTTTTTTCTTCTATATATTAGGGAAGGGTCTACAGGGTGTTCAGGTTCTTACTACTAGACTGGACTCATAGTGATCTGCCTGTTTATTTATTTATTTTTTATTTTTTTCTTTCTTTTTTTAAAAATTTATTTATTTATTTTTTTCCATTAATTTTTATTTTATTGAAATACAAATGTCAATCAGACAGTTTCAAAACACCATAACCATACAGAGTCGATGAAATAATACATTGCAAACTGTTTTCATAACGTTTTGGTATTGTACAAGGTGCATACATGATATTATATTTACAGGTTTTTATATAGCTGAATTATATCAAAGATTCAA
>PVKA01043269.1:0-16857 GCA_004027165.1 Ctenomys sociabilis | reverse complement strand
CAGAAGCGGAATCTGAAAAGGCTGATCTTGTAGAAATTCAGAGCAGAAGGGTAATTACAGGAAGCTGTGGAGAGAGGCAGGAGGGAGGGACTGGAGAAGTTGGTCCTCGGGAATGGGTTGCAGTCAGAAAAGAGCAACAAGCTCTGGAATTCTTTTGCAAAGTAGGGTGACTACCCATAGGGACAACGCAGTACGCAGTACACACTGCAAAAAGCTGAAAGACAGGATCAGGAAAGCTTCCATCATAGACAAGTGAGAGGGGCCCAGGGAGATAGCTCAGTAAAACAAGTGTTTTCCTGACAAGTGCAGGGTCCTGAGTTCAATCACCAGTACCAGAAAAAAGAAAAAAAAGAAGAAGTGATAAATACTTGAAGACGTAGATACGTTTGGCCTGATTTAAACACTATACGATGTGGTATCCCATTAATATGTGCAGTTTTATGTAAAAAAATAATTTTTTAGGGGTTGGGTATACAGCCCAGTAGTACAGCACCTGCCTACTACCATGCGTGAGGGCCTTGGTTTGATCCTCAACACCATACAAAATATATATATACTTCTTTAGGTGAATAATATAAAATATGAGGGCTACTTTTTTTTAAACCCAGAGCTAGGAGTGTAGCTTGGTGGTACAGAGCTCGCCTGGCATGTACAAGGCCGTGGGTGTGATTCTCAGAAATGCAAACGCACGAACGAAAACCTACTGTGGCTTCCCGTCTTTCACTAGGAAGACTCCCAGCTACCACTTAGCTATGATCAACATGGAATAGCACTTAGGGTGTGCTGGGTGTTGTTCTAAAGCACTCAGTGTGGCCCATCTCCTTCCACTCAGACAGCAGATGTTATCTGATGCAGATGTTATGGTTACACCCCTTTTGTTGATGGGTAAACTGAAAAGAGAGGTTTGAGTGACTTGCCCACGACTACCTAATTCCCATGGGGTCATGTGTAGCAATAGACACTTCTTGCAATATGTCATAAGGACCTGTTTACCTGTTTCTCCCCACAGGACTGCAGGCTCCTGAGACTTAAGCACGGTATCTGGTTTAGTGCTGTATTCCTTGTGCCCCGCACCACAGCCATTAACCCTGACTTAAGAACTTTAAAAGATCCTAGAAATGCCAGGTGGGTTCAGTGGTCTTGCAGTCTTGAGCCCAAGTTCCCTAACTACGCAGCCTAGAAAATGGTTTCTAAAAATGTTCTCTCTTGAGCCACCGGGTGATTTCTCTCCTCAAAGCCCATCTCTCCTCCTGGGACCCTTTCCTGTAACCAAGATGTTGGTCCTGCCCGGAGCTGCTGGCTGCACCTGGGGCCTGGCTGTCCCGGAGGACAGCAGGCAGTTCAGGAAGTTCCTGCCCAGTATGTAGCCCACGTGCCCACCCCACCCACCACTGACCATAGCCCCAGCCCTGGCTCTCGAGTCCAGGCTATGTCTGCTGTACTCAAGGGAGTACAGTGCCCCCAATGTCCAGGCAGCGGTACTGGATTTGCCGGGGGGGGGGGGGTGAGGGTGGTCATAAAATAGACTGAGAGGCTGGAGAACAGCCAGGGAGACCCGATGACTCATTAACAGTGCCGCTCCAGGGAAAGCAATGTCGCCCCACCCAGTTTTCTGGCCCTGACCAGCCTGGGACCACATTTGGCCTCCCCTGCTCCTAACCTCATCCTAAAAGGCATTGTCCGGACCACCCTTCTCCCTCTCTTCTGCCCCTCCCCCTCCTTTCCTGGACCTCAAATGTCACATTTTCTTTGGGATCCTTTGTGAGTAGCTCTACCTTAATGGCTTGGCACAGGGCAGTCTGCCAAAGTGAAGTCCAGCGCACAGCCCTCTTTGGCAAGGCTGGCCATGTTCTGTCTCACATCTTTCACCTACACCCCAGCCTCCCCTGCCTACGGACAGAGGGTGAAATCTGTATCACTGCAAGTTCCAGAGGACTCGGGGAGAACTCCCTCCGTCCCCAGCAGCTTGCCACCCTCAAGCACGCAGTGCACAGCAAGGAAGCCACTGCAGTTTAACACTAGAGCAAGCAGAGGCTGGTAGAATGGTCCAGCAGCCCAGGCGGCCAGAACCCCTCCTGGGCACACAGGGCTGCATTCTGCAGACATGGATCTCTGCTCAGGACCAGCTCGAAGAGAAAGCCCACACTCTCCCCAGAACAAGACTCCCAACTTTGCTGCTCTTCTGCCCTGCAGACTTAATCTCCAGGCAGTTAGTTCCCTCAGACCCTCTCCCCAGCAGGAACAGAGACAAAGTCAGGCTGTAATGGCCAGGAGCAACCATGAAAGAAGAGCACAAGCAGCAGCTGTCAGCGCCCTGGCCAGCCTCAAGGGGAAGCTGGGAGCTAGGGAGGGTCTCCTCCGTGCCCTGGACCAGCCCCGCTTCTTCCTCTGCCTCGGGGCAGCCTGCTTGGTGCATGCCTGGCACTGCTGCCCCGGAGCCCAGCCCGTGGCCCTAAAGGACGAGTAGGACTCACCATAATAGAAAAGATGAGGGGGATGAGGTTGAGGGGCCACACGGGGCAGAAACAAGAGGCGATGGCAAGGACGAGGTAATCTTTTGGGGCTTCTTGGTCTTGAGCAAAGGAAGTGGTAGCGATGGAGGATGCCCGCCTTGAGCTGGCCCGAGAAGGGGAGCCAGGCATCGAGGCCCCCCGGTGAGCCTCGGAGAGCACCTTGAAGGGCAGACTGTGGCCATTCTGCTCCAGGTCCATCGCCCCAGAGAGGGACTTGGACAGATTCAGGGCTTTGTCATCCTTGCTTGCTACCTTGGTGAGGAGCTTCTCCATCTCAGGCAGGCTCTGCGGCAAGGTGGAGCCCAGCTCCTGAGGCTGCGAAGGGTGAGCCATGTTGGCCTGGGCCTTGGGCTGCTCCAGCTCCAAGGGATCCAGAGGGATCTCAGGGCACCATTCCCAGCCCAGCCCAGATGCCCCTAGGGCAGGGGCAGAAGCACTGCCCAGGAGACAGCAGGTAGGCTGGGCGCTGTCAGGGTCAGAGGGGGCTTCAGGAAGCCAGAGTAGTTCAAAGGTGGGGCCTGCTGCTGCCCCTGCGGAGCTCCCAGAAAGATGAAGCCTTCAGCTCTGCTCAAGTTTGAAGCCAACTTTACTGGCGCTGCTGACAGCACAGATGGGCGGGGAAGCAAGAGAAAGCTCAGAGAGCAGGAAGGAGAAAGCTTCTCTCCAGAGTAAGGCTTAGGCAAAGGCAGGGAGGCGTGTGTGTGCGTGTGTGTGTGTGTGTGTGTGTGTGTGTGTGTGTGTGTGTGTGTGGCCGCGCCTCCCTCCCTCTCCACTCTCCTTGGAGATGTCTTTCTTTTTCAATTCTCCTCTCCCCAGAGAACCGTCCCAGCAGTGTCCTGCCTCTCCCAGCACAGTCCAGCACAGCCCACCACAGAGGGACCTGGGCAGCCTCTGTTCCTACTGCAGGCCTAGGACCTGCTCCTCTGGGCTGGGGCTCTAGATGGGGAGAATCCCAGTGGGTCACAAAGGTGTGCACTTTCAGTTGTCTTGGGAACCGAGCCTCTGCTTCTCTTCTACTGAGCAAGCTCACACTTCCTCTTCTCTATAGGGTGATGCTGCACCCCCAGCCTAATGCATCCCACCCTGACCTTGACTATCAGGCTCAGAGGCAGCCCACCAGCATGACCCTAGAGGATCCAGTATGGCCCTCTGGCTAGGTATCCAAGCAACACACCATGGGCTAGGGACAGAACCAGCTGGGAAAGGAGTGCCCATTCTATGCCCACTGGGCATTTCCATGGTGCAAAGGAGCAGCAGCAGAGGGGCCCTCCTGTTCAGCAGCTGCTAGGGTACATGCCAGCTCCCAGGAGATTTTCAGTCTACCTGCCTGTTCCAATTCTCTCATTCTCTGTATCTCTGACCTTTCTTATTTTATTTTACAAGAATGACCTGGAGTCACCGAGGTGTGTGGTATGTGGTGGGGGTTACAGGGTTATAAAATCATTTAAAATCCTAGGGTTATCCAGGAATGGTGGTGCACATCTGTAATCCCAGCACTTGGGAAGCTGAGGCAAGAGGATCGCTGTGAGTTCAAGCCCAGCCTGGGCTACATAATGAGTTCCAAGCTATCCACACCTACACAGTGAGACACTCTCTCAAAAAGTAAAATAAAACAAACAAAATTCTAGGATCAGGTATGATATGGGAAACTGAAGCTGGAAGGGCCTCAGAGGTGGTTGGAGTTCAAATCTGTCACTCCTGCAGTTTAGAAACTGAGGCCCAGGCAGGGGAAAGAGCTGTCATCTCAAGCTGTATCCCAGTCACACATCCGTCCACGGGGCTAACCAGGAATTGAATCAGCCGCGGGAAGCAGGGTTCTGGGGTTGTGTATCAAGCTGGCTTCAGAAATGCTGCTTCTAAGGCTGACAGTGTAGCTCAATGGTAGAGCACTTTCCTAGTGTGTGCAAGCCCGAGTACTGACAGAGGAGAGAGAGAGAGAGAGAGAGAGAGAGAGAGAGAGAGAGAGAGAGAGAGAGAGAGAGAGAGAGAAATGGCGACAGAGAAAGGAACGAAAGAAGGGGAGAGAGAAAAGGAGAAACAGAGAGAGATGGGGAGGAAGGGAGCAAAGAAGGAAAGGAAGGAAGGGGCAGGGAGAGAAAGAGACAATGGAAAAAGGCAGGCAGGCAGTCTGCTTTAAGTGAAGATCAGGCCAGACTGAGAGGAAGCATGAAAATCCAGAGAGAGAGCTGGCCAGAGGAAAGGAGATTTAGGATGAATTTTCAGGTTTAGTAAATCCAATTGTATTCAGTTAAATTTTTTTCCTCAATAAGGAAAAAAAAATCTGTTGTTACTTGCAAACTGTAAGCTTCCAACAAGATGTCGCCTCCTTCTCTCGCTTCTCAGGGTGGCCCTTGCTCAGCCCAGGCCAGGAATACAGCCAGGAGAGTGGCCTGGGCTCCCCTGCCTGCCAAGGGATTTCCAGAAATATGCTGATGTCTTTCAAGTCTGACAGCTCCTCCCAAGAGTGGCAGCCAGGCTCCATCATCATCCCAAGGCACAGCCCCAGACCCCAGCCTGGGATGGTAGCCTTGAGCTACATGGGGCTACAGAGCACTGGAAATGTGGCTGGTCCACACTGGAATGTGTTGTACATTAAAAAAGCACAAACAGGTTTTTGTTTGTTTATTTATTTATTTGTCTTTTTTGAGACAGGGTCTCACTATGCAGTTCAGGCTGGCCTTAAGCTCACTTTGTAGCTCAGGCTGGTCTCGAACTCACAACAATCCTCCTGCCTCAGCCTCCCGAGTCCTGGGATTACAGGTATGCAACACAATGTCTGGTTCTCATTTGTATTTTTTTATATCAGTTTCATGTTGAAAGGGTATTTGTTTTGTTGGGAGTTTTTTTGTTTGTTTGTATTTTTAGGGAAGGATCTACAGGGTGTTCAGGGTCTCACTGCTAGATTGGACTCGTAGTGATCTGCCTGTTTACAGCCTCTCAAGAGCTGGGATTATAGTCGCCACTACACCCAGTCTCAATTGCTGTCCCAGTGGGCCTGGGAGGCGGGGCCACACGGCAGGCCCTGGGATTGAATCCTTGGCCCCTGTGCCTGCTTGCAGGCGCTTTAGTCCGCTGAGCTATTTGGCCAGCCCTGAAACAATATTTGGATATACTGAGTTAAGTAAAATGTTATCAGCAGTTTCTTGATACTGTTTTGTAATATGCCTACAAATTTTCAAATTAAAAATGTGGCTCACATTATACTTTTTTTAAATTTTTATTTTAATTTTTTTTTTTTTTTTTTTTTTGGTCTTTTTGAGACAGGGTCTTACTATGTAGTTCAGGCTGGCCTTAAACTCACTTTGTAGCTCAAACTGGTCTCGAACTCACAACAATCCTCCTGCCTCACCCTCCCAAGTGCTGGGATTACAGGCATGCGTCACCACGAATCAGGTATCAGAAGGCCTTTTTGGCTTGATAAGAAGAGAAAAGAAGAAAGCCAAGTCTCCAGAGTGACCCATGCAGTGAGGTTGCCTGGATGGGCTGGGTGGGGTTGGGTGCTTATAAGACTGTTTGATCTGCTGGGTTTTCAGCGCCATCTAGTGGATTGGTGGGAATGGTGAACGACCAAAGCTAGGGCTGGACTCCAGAGGTGAAGAGGGCGGGGAGGAAAAGGAATGAAAGGTGTGGCCTTCTAGGGTTGAATCCACCCCAGACAGCTGCGCAGGGTCTGTGGCTGCCCCAAGCAGGATCTCTTCTGGGCCATTCGTGGAGACCCTGGGACTAAGTGGATTTAGCCTGCACAGTATTGACTCAACATATATTCTCTTTTAAAGTTCATTCCAAAGGGACTGGGCACATAGCTCAGTGTTAGAGTGCTTGCCTAGCACGCTTGAGACCCTGGCAGTCCTCCCCGGCACCGCATGCACAGACACAAAATCATTCCACTGAAGAATTAGGTTTGGGATTTTTAACGTGATGATCTTGGAAATTTGGGCAATTTCCTACAGGAACTGGGCCAACTGCGGCCTGGAAAAGAACGCTGAATTCCTCAGCCAACTCTGTGTTCACTGTCCTGTGGATCTGACCGGTAGACAGCCCCAGCTGGACTGGCCAATAGTATCTTTCTGACCCACAGCTGGCTGGTCTCGCCCCTCTCTGGTGTGGACACAAGATCTGATGAAAGTCACCCCTCTGGGCTGGTGAGCGAGCTCAAGGGCCTGCTTAGACAAAGCAGGGACCGGGGTTCCATCCCTGACACCACGTGCGGTGTGAGCCCCGCCCCTACCCCTGGGCCCGCTGAGCTGGTGGAGCATGCCTGTAATCCCAGGGAGGGAGAGACTGAAAAAAAGAGGATCACTATGAGTCCAAGCTGTGTAATGAGACTCTGTACCCAATACATAAAAAGTAATAAAATAAAAAAGAAGGGTCAACCAGATAGCTCAGTGGACTAAAGCGCCTACTTAGGCAGAGCACAGCAGCCAGGGTTCGATTCCCTTGCCAGTGCCATCCCCGGGGTACACTGAAACGCGATTGGGACTGGGCATGGTGGCGCGTGCCTGCGATCCCAGCGCTTGGGAGGCTGAAAAACAGGAGAATCACTATGAGTCCGATCTATGTAGTGAGACCCTGTAGGCCCTGCAAACCCTGTCCTAAATACATTTAAAAAATAAAATGAAATAAAAAAGTTTAGAAAGTCACTCCTCTCTTGTTGCCTCTTGCCCACTGAGTGGTGTATCCAATCCCCAGGGCCTGGCCCACATTAAGGCAGGCTAGAGAAACCAGAAAAATAAGAAAGCACTTAGTGCCCAGGGTGTGTCCACACCAGCAATCATCTCTCTCTGCCCAACCCCATCCTGTGCTGGCACCACTGCTGGGAGAGGGGAGGGATGCAAATGTTGGAAGAGAAAAGGTGGGAAGAGGAAGGGAAGGATATACACTGATCTTCATGTGTGTATTCACACAAATAGCCACACATCTACCTAATCGCACATAATGTGTATGTGCACATTATGACATTATAACCTAAGAGCACTGGGCAAATGCATATCAGCGTGCAAATATGTGGATGTGTCCCCTCAAAAATATAGCCATCCTAAAACGGTGGAAATAACCGTGCTGCAGATACCATAGCTCATAAACACTGTCCCGGACCTGACAGAATTCCTTCTGCAACCTTGCCAGTAGAGAACATCATAACAGCTTCCACTCAATGAATGCTTAAGTGGGCTGGGCACTACGCTGAGTGCTTCTAAATGCATCATCTCAAACCCACATAGTGGGGCATGCCTGTAATCCCAACACTCTGGAGATGGGGGACTGTGTTGAGTTTGAGGCCAGCTTAGGCTACATAGCGAGTTCAAGGTCAGCTGACTTACACCACAAGATCCTGTCTCAAAATAAAAGAGGCCAGGGAGATAGCTCAGTAAAATAAGTGCTTACTTGGGAAGCACAGTGATCTGAATTCAATCCCTGGTACCACCACCAAAACAAAACAGAGCTTGAAAAATAACTTTCGGGCCAGTGAGATAGCTCAGCGGTTTAAAGAACCTACATAGGCAAGCTTAGGCAAGCACAGGACCGCAGTACGATCCCCAGCACCACATGCTGGACCAGCCCTGCCCATAGGGCAGGCTGAGCTGGCCACACACACAAAAAAAGCATTATCTCATTTGGTCTGTACAACATCCCAGGATGTAAGTATTTCTTTTAGCCCATTATACGTATGGGAACGACAAGGTTCAAAGCAGCTAAGCGATGTGCTCAAGATCAATAAACTGGGAGAGGAAGGAGTCACTTCCCTCCTGGGAACAGATTCATCTGCCGCACACATTGCCACCAGCAGAGGGCACTCCTAACCAAGGCTGGGAGTATGGCTGAAGAAGCTCTTTTAGTCCTGGAATAAAGGCGCAAGGGATGTTTATCACTTTATCCTGTTTCCACAGAATAAGTTTTTTAGGTCAAAAAAAAAAAAAAAAAAAAAAAAGACTAAATCCAGGTGTGATGGCACACACCTAACATCCAGCAATCAGGAGGCTGAATCAGGAGGACTGCCTCGAATTCAAGACCACCTTAGACAGTGGGTTACACAGTGAGTTCAAGGCCAGCCCATACATGGCAAGACATTGTAACCAACCAACCAACCAAAAATGGCTTAAGCACTGTCCAGGCTGTTCTGTCACAAGACTATAACAGTAAACAAATATGTGAAAATCTTGTGAATTGCTAGAAAGGGAAAGTTATCAATCATGTTAATGCCACAGCCCCCCTGGCTATCCAGGTAGAGGCTGAGGAAATAGCAGAGGAGAGGGTGGATCCCACATAGGTCTGGCTATTCCTTTCTATTGGCTGCTGTGGTCTCTAGGGTCATAGTCCCACATTTAGCTAGACTTAGAGGCAAAGCTTCCTCAGGGTCGATACCATAATCTTATCTGAAATTAGAAGCCCTAAGTCCTGTGACTGGGATAAGATGCCAACCATGTGAGAAACATTGGGACCTTCAGAAAGCAAACACCTCTTTAATTCTTCACTCTCAAAAAAAAAAAAAAAACAAAAAAAAAAAAACCCTCAAACCTTACTCAGTTGGGTCCATGCCTATGGGCATCTTTGTGGGGAACCTCCCTTGAGCTTCTGTGCCCTCCCCATTCTGAACTGGCTATATGTAACCCTTCTGCTCAGCTGGCATCAGCTCAGCTCTTCAAAGGCCAAAAAGCCCTCAGCCCTCTGACGACCCATCAGGTCCTCAGGCCAGCAAGCAGCATTTGCAGTGTTGGTCCTGACCACCCGAGCCTGAGTTCAGGCTCACCTGACACTGGCTCACCTTCAAAGCAGCTCAGCTCTCCAGCATCCTCAGGAAGGACTTGGTCCTGTTCCTCCCACTCCCACCCAGCTTGCTCTGGGGCCCTCCACTTTCAATCCTCCTCATAGTCCTTCTGGGATTCTAACTCTCATCAGAGAGCCCCTGGCCCCTGTTCCCTGGTAGCTCTGCCTGTCAGTGGGGTTAAGCAGGAGATCTTAACCCTCAATGCTGGGCCCTGCCCTCAGCTTCCTTCCCTGACCAGGCTCTCCTTTCATGTAGCCCCTGCTGTGGTTCACTGAAAGCCACTTCATGGTTGATCCACAGAGGAGGCCCACCCTGGCCCTAGCCCGTCCGCAGACAATGCCTTCTCCCACTCTAGGCTGCGCAGAGAGGGGTGTGGTCTCCAGGTGTCTCTCTCTTCCCTTGAGCCCCTCTCTATGCTCAGCCACTCCTGAGGTCTTACCCTGTACCACTGCCTGTGGTAGATATCTACCTGTGGGTTTCAGGGCCTGGCCCATCTTTCAAGAGTAAACCCCCAGCCCTTGGACTCCCCATCACCCTAGGCCACTGGGCCCAGGGGAGTCATGGGAGCAGACAGAGATGACCATTTTCTTGTTTATTTGGCTCCTTTTGCCTTCCCCTCCCAGATGAAATTTGGGGCAGCAGCACAGGCAGAGGATGGGGGCCCCCACACTGCCATGAGCCACAGCACATGCCCACCTCCACTCCCAGTTCAAGAGCAGCAACAGGAAACAGAGCTCCGAGGCACGGGAATCGAGAGGCCACTTTCCAGAGTCCAACAAGTCCAAACTTAAAAATTGAGTAAGATCCTGCTGCTTTCTGTGATGTCACCCCCATACAGGGATGTGGAGATGTGGCCGCAGTCCCGAGTCCATTCCCACCACCAACACCACAGCCTCCTCTCCCCCTTGTTCTGCTCTTTCTAGGAGGTTTTCTGCAGTCTTCCCTTAGGTAATCCTGCTGCCAGGTCTGCCCGTGCTTGATGGCCGAGTCAGGAGTGCTGGTAGCCCAGCCCAGGGCTGGTTCGCAGATAGCCCCGAGGCCAGGGAAGTGGCCCAGTTGACAAAGCCCCAGAACTTCGGCGCCAGCTTTCCCCGGAGGCTGGGGCCAAGCCGGGAGCCTCGGCCACCTCCCGGGGTCGCACCAGGTGCGTGTGCGCCGAGCACGAGGCACAGCGCAGCGCGGGCGCCGCGAAGGAGCCGGAGGCGTCTGGGTGCGGGAGGCTGGGCCCTGCGGACAGCGGCGCGGGGCGCGGGGAGCTGGAGCCCTCGTCTCTCGGGCCCTTGCTGCGCGCTGCCTGGCCGTGACACTCCAGGTGGCCGCAGGGCCAGCGAGGCGCGGGGCTGGCGCGCAGGACGAGCGAGAGCGCGGTGATGCGGTGGATAGCCCTGCGCAGCGTGGCGATCTTGGAGAGCCTCTTGCCGCCCAGGTCGTGCCGCAGCGCCCGCCGCAGCGAATTGAAGGCCTCGTTGTAGTCCAGGATGCGCTTGCGCTCCCGCACGTTGGCAGCCATGCGCCGCGCCTTGGAGCGCACTGGCCTGACGCGCTTGCGGGCCGCGGTCTCCTCTGCCTCTCCCAGCCCGCGGGGGGCGCCGTTCTCCTTCAGAACCCCCAAATCCCTCACCGTCTCCGGACAAGAACCCCCCAAGTCCTCCACAGAGCCCTCGATCCCCTTCAGGCCTCTAAGACCCAACCCTGATGCTCCACGAAACATGGCCTATTCCGGTCCACCCCAGGCGTTTGCTCCTGCAGGCTGGACACTCCCTGCACAGGGCGGCTGCAGGCGGTCTCCAGCTGGGCTTTATGGCACCGCATGGCTCCCCGCCCTCCCCATCCATCCATCTCCCCCCTCCTCCAGCTTTATTACCTGCCCCCAGGTAGGTTGGCGAGGGAGGAACTGAGAGGAAGGAAGCAAGCAAGCAAGCAAGGAAGGAAGCATGCAGATTCTTGTATAAGGGAACAGCTGGGCAGTTTGGCCACACCCAGAGCAGTGTACTCCCATTGCCACTGGGAATTTGCTCTACCTCACACTAGAGGCCTCTCTGGGGTGGCTGAATTCCACACTCAGAGTGCCAAATGTGGCCTCTGGGTAGGAGAACTGATAGGCTTACCGAAGGTTGGCCACAGAAGGTTGAAAGTGTTTTAGGAAACCTGGAAGGAAGTTTTTGTCCAGTCTTGTGGCAACCACAGAGCTGTCACTGAGTTATAACCATCCCAGAAGGATCAGTAAGGGAGGGGCAGATGGATACCACAGGCTCTGCAAAACCCTGGAGGTAGTGAAGTGGAGCTTCCAGCCTTTCAGCTACCAGCTAGAGGCCTGCAGGGATTCTGGGGCGGGCTCTCTATTTATCTTGATTGAGCCCAACTCTCTACTTATCTCCCTTTGGTTCCCCCTTCTCCAGAGCTGGATGGAGTCAGAGGCTGCGAGTGGGGGCTCTCCTTGCAATATCCACCCACCAATATCCAGCCCAGGCACCTGGTTCATGAGTATCACAATTCATAGCTTCCTCTGTTCCCACCTCCACCCATGTCCTTTAGCTTCGTGAAGCCACCCTAGAGAGAACTGAATCACCTAGAAAGAACGGGTGGTTAACCCCGACAGATGCTGAAATTTAGGGCTTTACCCAATCTCCCAGAAAAACCTGACCCCTGAATTCAAAAAGGAGCAGAGTACCTGGATCTTTCAATACCAGAAGGGCTAGGTGAGAAAGGAAGCATGGGAAGAGGGGTGGGGCCCCTCCCTCATATCTCCCTAGCCAATAGGTCCTCCTCACATGTCCTTGAGTCAGTCATGTCCTGGTATCTCCACTTCAGTTCTCTTCATGCAGATGACATCCTCATTGTGACATCCAGTATCAGCTATATAATTTATATTATAATTTATAATGCAAATCAAATGAGGGTCTTTGTTCCAAAGTATCAAAAATGTGAAGAAGGTAACAGTATGACATTGAACCACATCCAGATACTTCTAACCCAACACCCAGATCCCACACCCAGGAAGCTCGCTGTGTCTTTGAAAAGCTCCACCCTGGACCCAAACTTGTCCGGATACCTACAAGACCAGACCTAAAATCAAGAAGTACATGGGCAAGGCACATGCATCCCAAATCTTCATAGAGAATGGAGGTGACCTGTCTAAGGAACCCGTCCTTCCCCAGGGAACCCCCAGAGAGGAGAACCTGCCTGGAGATGCAGAAACTGGAGGGAAGGTGCCATAGGGGACAAACATACTCAACTGCATCTAAAACCTTCCTTCCTCCAGTGATTCAGCACCCTAGAATTCACAGTCCACCATGGACAGGATGATGCTTAGTAATGATTAATTATAACTAATAATCTTGGGAGGAAGTAGAGGGGAAGGGTATTAAAAAAAAGAATTTATATGTACATGTACCAACTCCCTGGTCATGAATGTAATCATTATTATTGTACTGCAAACATGAACTATTAAAAAAAAGTTCTTTAACAAAATACTAATCATAGTTGCACTGGTACTGGCTTCTATTGAGTGCTTATGCCAGGAAGGCATTGTATTAAGTGCTTTTAAACATATATTATCTTAGCCTCACAACAGTCCTATATAGAAGGTCCATTATTATAATACTCACTTTACTTACATTGGAAAGAGACTCAGAGACAATTTGCCCCAAGTCAGAGGGCTGAGCTGGGCATTGCGCCTATCCCAAGACCAAGGTCATGACCCCTCGGGCTGGGCCTGCATTCTCAGCTCTGAGAGAACACACCATCCCCAATACCTGGGTGCCCCCCCCCCCACATGTAGCTTTACTGTCCTGGCCTCTGGCCTCTGAAATAAAAGCTATGAAGGGATTCAAACATTTTCAAGCAAGTGTGAAAAATAAAAAAGGCCCAGATGCCGGCCTGCTGGCGCTGACCTGTGTTCTCTGGGCATTGCTTGAGTAATTCCAACCCACCCCATAGGACTGACGGCCAGAAAGAGCATCGAAGTGGCAAGCTGCACCCTCCCTCTGACCCTTCCCCAGGGCCCAGACAGTCTGAAGCTGCCCAACGAGATTCAGGATCCGCTTGAGCTCCCTGGCTGGATCTACAGGGAAGACTCTGGAGTTTCAGGCAGAGTTCAGGTGGTCAGAACGGGGACTCCAGCCTCGGCTGCCAGCTCACCTCTCCTCCCATGTGAAGCCATACCTGAGCCTTGCCCCCGGGATCTCTACAACTCGGTCTTGGCAGATCATATTGTACTTCTATGCTCATGTCGTGCCCACCTGAACCACCTGTAGATTCCCAGATAGCAGGAATCCTGTCTGATAGGTGCAAGGCAGATATGAGGAAATGCTTGCCGAATGCTGGATCAATGGTGCTGCTCCTGATGAAAGATAATCACCAGAAATTCCACATGGGTCTCCTCAACCAAGTGTTCTGTTCAAAGCAGGTACATACTCGCTGAGCACCTACTAAATACTAATTACTAGTACCATGCACCCAGACAACCACAAACAAATATATAAACTCAAGTTCAGTCTAGAACAAATGTGTAAATGCAGGTTCAGTCATAAAATAGGCGAACTTGGTGTGGCGAACCACACCTGTCAGCCCACCACTTTCCAGGCTGAAATCAGGAGGGCCAACGCAAATTTAAAGGCCAGCCAGGGTACCCTGTAAATTCCAGGCTACCCAGAACTTTGTAGTGAAACCCTGGCTCAAGAAAACAAAAATTAAAATAGAAATAAGCCTGCAGCCAAATAGAAATGTCCCCTATGCACCCCAGTCAGTTAGGGGAAACTTGAGAATTGTCAGTGATGCTCAAAGTGTGGTCTTAATGATAGCAGGATTAACTGAAAACTCTTTTAATCTGCTAGCGTTTGAATCCAGAAACAAAAGAAATTATTGCGCTCTACTGTAGAACTACTGTATTAAAACTGATCCCCATGGTGAAGCAATTTGAATGATCAGAAACAAATCCTTCCAATACTTGTACTTATATTCTTCCAGAGTCTGTCTCAAGTGCTAGTAAATTTCATTTTCTATAAAAACATTGTTCAGGGTCAAATACATAACCCTAGTGTGGTTAGTTGATACATTGTGTCAACTTGGCTGAATCAGCTCCAGCAGTTCTCAGTGTGGGGGCCCAGCCCTGCAGGTGGGCAGGGCCCAGAATTTGAGAAAGTCTTCGGGTGACCCTGCCGGGTTTCCTGCCACCCAGCCCCACTTCCTTGGAGAAACCCCAGTCCTGAGAGGAGCTTGACCTTTGCAGCCGCCCCACTCTGCGGTGGACCGCAGTCAGCATAGAAGGAAGAGAGAGGCTTGATGGACACTGCAGCAGCCCCGCTCCTCTGCTCTTCATTGTTTTCTGATGCGTGAACTGCTGTTGTTTGCCTTGGAGCCAGTGGAATATAGACTGAACCCTTCAGTAACTGTGAGCTAAATAAACCTTTCCGTCCTTCATTTTGAGTGTCGAGTATTTGTCCCAGCAACGAGTACAAAGTAACTAAGACACCTAGGTTAATTAAATACCAGTTTATGTGGCAATTTTGATTATTTAGTGATAAACTTGACCACGCAATTTTCTTCTCGAGGTTTATTGATTATAGATTATCCCAATTCATGCACTGCATAGAGAAGAAAATTCAGTGCATAGACAACAGGGCTCAATCGGAAAGAGCCAGTAACAGAAAAATCAGGAAGAGGGGGGTGGGGTGCCGCTGTGTGCAATCCTAGCTGCTCATAAGGCTAAGGCAGGAGGAGAGGAAGTTTCAGCTTCAGACCCTGCCTCAAAAAAAATTTTTTTTTTTTTTGCAGTACCAGAGATTGAACTAATGATCCTACGCTTGCCAGGGAAGCGCTTATTCTACTGAGCTATCTTCCCGGACCTCAAACTTTTTTTCTTTCTTTTCTTTTTTTTCCTAAAAGTTCAGAAGGGGGGCCGGGGAGTTGGCTCAGTGGAATAAGCGCTTCCCTGACAAGCTCAAGGACCTGAGTTCAATCTCCGGTTCTGCCAAAAAATAAAATAAAAATAAATAAAAGTGCAGAAGACCCCCCTCCCCCGCGCAGGCTTAGGATGCCTTAAGGGCAGGACTGTTAAGGCGAGAGGATGGAACCACAGAATCCTGACCCTGACTACTTTGCTTAAGCAGGCACTTAAACAACTGGGCTAATGACTTTTCAACAGAAATAAATATTAAAAAATAAAGGACCGGGGATATAACTCAGCCCTCTTGGGCTCAAACTTCCTGGGAGGAAAAAAAAAATCAGTAAGTAAAAACTAAAATTGAACCACACTTCCGCTCTGGACCCTAAGAAGGCGCCCTCCAATCGCCGGAAAAAAGCAAAGGGCAAAAGGAAAAGGCTCCAGTTTCCCGGGGCGGGGCACCCTACGCAGGCCCGGAAAGGGCCCACAGCCGGGACTTCCCCAGCCCCAGGCCCGCGCCACGCTCGGGTGGTGACCCCCGCCCACCGCCCCGTCAACCTCCCTGGCCCCGCCCCTTCGTCCTCCCCCGCCCCGCCCCCTCGTCCTCCCCCGCCCCGCCCCGCCCCCCTCCCCCGCGCGGCCCCTTCCCCTGCGCACGCGGGGCGCGGCGCGGCTTCAAAGCGGCTGGCGGGTCGCGCTTCCGCGGCACCTGTCCCGCGCCCGCCCTCGCCGCGAGCACCGCCGCCCGGACCGCGCGGGCCCGAGGGAGGGAGGGAGGAGCGGGCGGCCGTGATTTAGGGCCGGGCGGTTCCGCCGCGGGCCTCCAAGGTGCCTATTAGCGTTCGGCCGGCCCGGATTGCAAAAATTCCTGCTGTGTTCTGGGAGTTCGGGCGTGGCTCCCCCGGGCGGACAGAATTCCCGCAGTGAAAGAGCCAGGAGCCCCGCGGGGCCGGGAGCCTGGACGCCCGGGGGCGCTCTGTCGGTCGTCGCCGCGCGCCCGGATCCCGACCTGCGCTGCAGCGGAGCGGGGGTGCGTGCGTGCGTGCGTGCGGGAGAGTTTGGAATCAGCACTTGCAAGCAGTTTCGGATTCAACCTCTTCACATTAAGCAATAACCAAATTACGTGTTTTGTTTTTTTTTTTTTCTAAATGTATTTAGTATAGGGTCTGCAGGGTCTACAGGGTCTCATTAAGTAGATCCAACTTGTAGTGATTCTACTGTTTTCAGCCTCCCAGGCGCTGGGATTATAGGTGTGCGCCACCATCATGCCCAGGCTCCAAAATGTGTTTTGTTTAATTTTAATTTTTAAAATATGTGTTCATTTCTTGCAGTATGGAGCTCAAGGCCTTGTGCCTAGTAACTAAGGGCTCTATCACTGAGCCACATACCCAGCCCAGCAGAAAATGATTGACTGCGAATGGGTGTGATTCCAAGGACAGAGCAGTGAATAAAATAGCCGAAGTCCTGACTTGGGGAGGTGCTGTCACTGTCTTGTGGCAGAAAATAAGCGATTTGGGCAGTAAATAAGTGCTATGAGTACATTAGACAGTGATAAACGCTACATGAAAAAATAATACCAGGAAAGCTAGAAGGTATCCGTATGGGGTGGGGTGTCAGAGAAAGCCCACCAGAGAAGGGACCTGATTGTGGCCCTCTCGGGGAGGATGCAGGCAGAGGGAGGAGCGTGTGCAGAGTCC
>PVKA01043268.1:0-16984 GCA_004027165.1 Ctenomys sociabilis | reverse complement strand
TGCAGGGTGGTGGACAGACAGGAGGCCCCAGCACCCACTCTCAGTTTTCACCAGGGATCAAAGAGCAAGGCCAATTCTGTGTGCAAGAAACTCATTTGAAACATAAATAACATATAACACAATACCAGAGAGATAGCTCAGTGGCTTAAGTGCCTGCCTGGCAAGTGCAAGGTCCTGAGTTCAATCCCTGTAACCATAATAATAATAATAATAATAATAATAATAATAAATATAAATACAGTTAAAAGTATAAGACAGTGGTCTGGAGGTGTAGCTCACGGGCAAGATGCTTGCCTACCATGTGTGAGGCCCTATTTCTATTTCCACTACCACAAAATTATAAAATACAATATAAGAAAATAAGAAACAAAGACCCTTGACAGCATTCCAAGACTCCCAAGTGCTGGGATTACAGGGGCAAGCTGCCTCGGGGGAGGAGCAAGAACATTCTACCCAAACACTAATCACAGCATCTGTAGTGGCTGCATTGATATCCAACACTGTAGACTTTGGTACAACAAATGCTAGCAAAGATAAAAAGAAAAGTCACTGAGAAAGGGCCCAATTCAGGAGAAGCTGTAACAGCCCTAAATTCGTAGCAGCTACAAAGGAGCTTCCGCCTACGAGAGGCCACAGGTAATGAAAACAGAAGGAGAAACTGACAACAACGGTTGAGAGCTGTAATTAGGCCGTGACACAAGAAAATGGGCCGGGGCTATAGAGGATCTAGCATCACTAGCAGGGAACCGGCCCCAGTTGAATTTATAAATCCCCACCCTAGGTGTTCACACGAAATCTTCACCAAGGTAGACCATATTTAGACAATAAAGCAAGCCTAAACAATCCTGAAAGGATTGAAATAATATAAAATACACTTTCATTTTTGCAGAACCGGGGATTGAACTCAGGCCCTTATGCTTGCCGAGGAAGCACTTATTCCACTTGAGCCATCTCCCTAGCCCTAAAATATACTTTCTAGCCCGGGATGTAGCTCAGTGATACAATACTTGCTTGGCAAGTGCAAGATTCTGAGTTTTTTTTTTTTTTGTCTTTTTGAGAGTTTGATTCCAAGAACAAACACACACACACACACACACACACACATTTTTGTTTGCTTGCTTGCTCACTTTCTTTTATCTGTTTGGTTGTTGCAGAGTCTCACTACGCAGCTCGAACTCATGGTGATCCTCCTGCTTTCAGCCTCCCCAGAACTGGAATTACAGGCGTGTGCACCAGACTCTGGCCAGCTCAGAGCACCCAGGGGCGAGGCTGATGGGGCCCGTGGTACAGGGGATTGAACCTCCCTGTGCTTGCCTAAGCAGGTGCTATCTCACCAGCAGCCCCACAAATACATTTTCTAATAAAATGAAGTAAACTAAAAATTAACAAAAAAGATACCTGGGTATCCGCTGGAAAGTGATGACTGATGGAAACATGTGTTAGGCATATGCTAGTCTTCATTACTATAGCAAAACATCTGACGTAAGCAGCTGAACGGAGGGAGGGTTTGCTCCGGCTCACATCGCAGAGGTTCCAGTCTGCATTCCACGGGCTCCATCGCAGAGCATCGTGGCAGGAGGGTGCTGTGGAAGCTGGGAAGCCAGGAGGAGGGAGCAGGGACCGGATGCAGGGCAACGTCGTGCCTACGTGGTCTGTCTCCTCCAACCAGGCCCCACTTGCCGCGTCCGCAGCCTCCTGCTAATGCCGTCAGGTCCTGATCCCACCCCTGGCCTCACCTGAATTCAAAGCCGTCTTAACCCAGTCACCTTCCAAAATCCCATCTTCTGAATATGCGAGTTTGGGGGAGGGGGATGCTTTAGCTCTAACCTGTAACAGAATATTTTTGGTCATTTAGTGTATACTACAGCCTCCTTCTACACCACTCCAAAAGAATCCTTAGCAAAATCATTTCTCCTCATAGCTCGTTAATGCGTGAGCCCCTTGAGCTGGAGAAGTAGGGCCCACGGCACAAATCTGTTTATGTCTAGCCCACAAGCTACAGAGGTTGCTTATAACTGTAAGGCTCATGACGACCGATAAGGAGCAGAAGTGTTTGCCAAGCCCACTCTCACCTTATAAAGAAGTGTTTCATCCATTTCCTGAAAAAGTCTTGATACATTTCTTTGATTTCTTCTTATAACATTTGATAAGGCTGGGCATGGTGACATGTACCTATAATCCCAGCACTCAGGAGGCCGAAGCAGGAGGATTGCTGTGTGTTTGAGGCCAGCCTGGGCTACATGATGAGTTTAAGATCAGTCTGAATTATCTCCAAAAATAATTTTTTTTTTTTTAATTTCACCAGGGAAAAATGGACTTTCCTTGTAAGGAGGTTCTACATTGTAGAAGCAATTTCTCAGTACCTATACAACTATTCTGTTTTTTAAAATTTTCTGTTAGTCATCTTTGGTAACTCATTCGCGCTTGAGTGTGTGTGTGTGTGTGTGTGTGTGTGTGTGAGTGTGTGTGTGTGTGTGTGTGTGTTTTAGGGAAGGATCTACAGGGTGTTCAGGGTCTTACTACTAGATCGGACTCATGGTGATCCACCTGTTTACAGCCTCCCAAGTGCTGGGATTGTAGTAGCAACCCACTCGGTCCCCCCCTTCTGTCTCTCTCTCTCTCTCGGACAGGAGTTTTCTTTCCTTCAATAAATCTACTCTGCTCATGGCCTCCATTTGTTCCTAAAATTCATTCTTCAGTTTTAGAGAACACGAACTCCTCTGGGTCAGGTCGGAAGATAATTTTTCCCTGGGGGTCGAACCCCCAGTTCCTGAGCCTGCGTGCAGGTGCTTTAATCCACTGAACTGTTTGGTCGGCCCAGCTCATTCATTCCTATGTGTTCATCAAAGCTCCTGGCTAGTGTCCCTTTCCTACACATTGAGGATGTCCTCTGATGTGTCATAGAGTTCATTATACCGGTCTTGAGGACTCTCCACGTATGTTTTTCTGAAAAGACCTTTTTTGTTTCCTGCTGTGAGATGAAATCCAAGACCAACAAGACCTCTCCCCTGAGGCAGCCTCAGCCTCTCACACTCTGAGGAGGCCTCCGGCTGGGCACAGAACCCCAGGGTGGCGTCTGTTCTCTTGTGCCCCTTCAGAGAGAAGTTAGCATTCATTCTTATCTTTTTCTTTTATTTGTGGCCGGCTCAGCCCACCCTGGGGGGCAGGGCTGGCATAACACGTGGTGCCAGGGATCAAACTGCCGCAGTCTCTGCTGCTTGCCTAAGCTTGCCTAAGCAGGTGCTTTAGACCACTGAGCTATCTTGCCAGCCTCTCAGTCTTAGCTTCGTTGTCTGTATGTGGCTTTTTTATTCTGCTTGATTTTACAATTTTTCTCTCATTAGTTTTTAGCCATGTTTTTCTTTTTAAATTAAGTATAATTAAAGGGGTAATGCACTGTATTAAATATGTAAGCTCTTATCTACATGGGTTGGATTACAGAAACTAATATTCTCTAAATAAAAAAAAACTTTAATGAATTAAGTATAATTGAGAAAATCACATTTTTCAAGATATACATGGCATCTCATGTTTTGAGATACACATATGTTGTGACATAATTACTACAATCAAGCTAATTAATGAATCTTTACCTCAAAAACTTACAGAAATTCTTTTTTTTTTTTTTTTCACAAATAGCACTTAATCACTATTAATAATCTGGATCTTAAGTGGACTCATGGGCTGGTGGTGCACATCCATCAGCTCGTTCAACTCTAGCTCCAGTCTCATCCCCAGCAGCCTTTCCAGAGCTCCTACCTGCACCATGAAGCTCCATGAGTTTTCCCAATTCAAACTTGGGCTTCTTCAGCATTTTTACTTTTCGGACGCAGACATCATGACGAGGGGAGGTGGACTGGCAGCCTCTTCCATGTCTTTCCCAGTGCTGGCTGGGATCAGTTTATTGACCACTTCCTGCAAGTCATCTGTCTGCACCTCTCGGGTCATGATCTCCATCACCTTCTTTTTTTTTTTTTTTCACAAAACAGAAACAAGAGATTTAATTTATCTTTTTTTAAAGAGCACAAATTAGAGTTAAAACAAAAAATTACAAGTGATACAGATTTCTTACTTAACAAAGTAATATGAATTTTTTTTTTATTTTATTGAACTACAAATGTCAATCAGACAGTTTCAAGACACCTTAACCATATAGATTCGATAAATTAAGACATGGCAAACTGTTTTCATAATGTTTTGGTACTGTACAAGGTGCATACATGATATCATATTTACAGATATTATTTTAGCAGATATCTCTTATCAGTGAATTAAGAGTGTAGCTGCTTACTTATCTTATTTTTTATACCTGAATTATAACAAAAATTCAATAATTATTTTCCTACTGGATGACCATAGTACTAGAAGCCGACATAATATCCTGTCCAACCACCATTAGTGCAGATCTTGCCTCTCATAGAATTATGTAGAAGCACAGCGTTATCTATTCCAATCCATCACCTTCTTCCAGACCTGGCAGACCTGTTGGTGCTGAGCGTAAGAGGTCTTCCATATGATTGTTTCATTTTTTTAATAAAGCCAACACAGAACAGTTGAACCAAATAACCATCGGTAGTCTTGACATCAGCATGAGCTTTGATTGTGATCTGTCAGTTTTTGACCATGGAACACATTTTGTCACGGGTGAGGTCCATGCCATGGGAGTTAGTCAGGCAGTTTTTGGCCTGAACATCTTCAGTAATTAGCTGGAATTTTCTAAAGGCAACTGCATCATTCTGCAGATCAGCAAGGCTCACTTCAAACACACGACCTTTGAGCCCATCAGATGCAATTTTGGTTCCTTGGGTTCTGGTGATGAGTGCTTTTCCCAATATGTTCTTATGTTGAACATCGCCGGTGCCTTCACATTGTACCAGTCTCTTTTAGAAAATGGATCAACCACTTTCCTCTTGGCTCCTTTTTTGCTGCCTTTGGTAAGGCGCCTGTTCTTGCCTACCGCAGTGGTGCTCCTCAGAGAGCCGAAAGGCACGATTCTTAATTTCCTCTGCTTAGAAAGATTACATAGTAACACACCATAAAAACTTCAAACAGAAAGAAAAATATGCTCAGCATCTCGAAGAAATTAATTAAATCAGTAAGCACCATTGCAGATAATTCTTTGATATCTCTATATATAAGTGCCCTTTTGGAGGAAGAAAAAAAACAGGCAAATGCCACATATACTTTTTTCTTTTACTTTTTGTGGGGGTGGGAGGTGCCAAGGATCAAACTAGGGACCTTGCACTTGCCCGGCTTCACATATACTGATGTTTCACTTAACAGGGTGCAGCAGACAACTTTCACCACAACAAATTTATGTCAGTGTCATTATATCTTAATGACATAACTAATAACTTTTTAAATTCCCATTACTAGATTTTAGCAACTTGACCTAACACATCACAGAGCAGCTTTCTTTATACAGCTAGGAATTTCTTAGCTATTTATGTTTATACCTTTCATCCAATTTGTACCTTTTCAGACTTTATTTTTTCCCAATGTGCATCTATTACAGTCACTCTCTTATTTGTTTCTGGAACTCTGAATATGTGCTTCTTGGGTTCAGTCAGGGTAATTTCTATGGCCCTCTGAGTCTATTCACAGACCACCTTTCCTGCAATTTCTCATTAATGTGTTGTTGAAGCAGGCCACTAATTTTTCACTTTAGCTATTGTGTTCTTCAGTTCAAGAAAAATAGAACTTCTTGGGCCTTCTCTAGATTCTGTACTGGTCTTCCTATCATGTGCACATTTTCTCTTAAGCTCCTCAACATCTTTATACAAAACAGTTTTTGAAAGCCACTGCACCCCAACTCAAGGATAGATATTTAGAGATGAGGTTTGTGATTGATGCTGGCCTGTACTTCTTATGTTTTCTTGCATCTTAGCTGGCTGAGTAATTGTCACCTGGGTACAACTGCACATGTGAATGCTCAGTCTCATTGGTGAGCGTCATTCTTCGAGAGCGCTGAGATGGGGTGGGGCTGGTAGGTGAGCTGTTGGCAGAGACCCTGAAAGCTTCCTAAACTGTCTGCGTGCTTTGGTAGGGTGGCTGTGGGGGATTGCCAACTGGCGGTCGACTTATGACACTCAGCTGAACTGAGCCAGCGTGGTGCTGGTGTGGAGGCCCAGCCGAGGACTGTTGCTGGCAGCACAAGAGGCAGAACTGGAGAAGAAGGAGGCTGTTGGGAGCTCTTGCTTCTCCTGGAGGAGCTTGTCATGCTGCCTTTCCTGACGAGCTCGGCCGTTCTCATCTTCGAAGGAGCTCGCGACCTGGTCATCGCTAAGAAAGGCTGCGGTTCACTTTGGGGAGCTCTGGTCCTCACCTTGAGTACCGCTTCCCGGCTCCAGAGAAGAAGGTGTACTGCTCAGTCTCCTGGAGAGGGTTATCATGTTGGCTTTCCTGATGGGAACGCAGCTGCTCTTGTTATTGGAGGAGCTCGGGACCTCACCTTGAGTACCGCTTCCCGGCTCCAGAGAAGAAGGTGTACTGCTCAGTCTCCTGGAGAGGGTTATCGCGTTGGCTTTCCTGATGGGAACGCAGCTGCTCTTGTTATTGGAGGAGCTCGGGACCTCACCTTGAGTACCGCTTCCCGGCTCCAGAGAAGAAGGTGTACTGCTCAGTCTCCTGGAGAGGGTTATCACGTTGGCTTTCCTGATGGGAGCTCAGCTGCTCTTGTTATTGGAGGAGCTCGGGACCTCACTGTCACTGAGCATGGCTACGGCACTTTTCAGACTCTTATTATGAGTGTCACTTCCTGCCCTGGTGAAGATCCCTCGGCCTGCTGGCTTGGTCCTTTAAACAGTTGTCACAGACTTCCCAGCTTCCACCACTGACCATGGGGCCTTCCCAGCACAGATCCCTGAAGGGGACCTGCATGAGACATTGTCATGGGCTCCAGGCCTCTAGTTGGACTCGTGGGAGACATTGTTATGGGCTCTAGGTCTTCAGCTGGACTCATGCAGGACATTATGGTGGGATCCAGGCCCTCAACCGAAGTCTTAGGTCTTTAGTGTGTGGACAGATTTCCTGTATTCTTTGTGTAAGATTCTTTGGGTGACTGTTATAAAATAATCTTATAATTAATATTGTATTCTTTCTTGCTCTATCTTGGTCTTAATCATCCAGCAGAAAAGTATGAAAATGAGGTATACACTACAGGGCCATAATAATAAGCTGAGCTATAAATGGCTATGGTCAACAACTTCTTCGGATAACTCACCATTGTTGTGGCATGCTGGACTGTGTTGGATTGTGTCATCGAGTTCAGGCACCTAAATTGGTTGAATGACATTGGAGTGCCCATCTTTGACAGGTGTAGACAAAGGAATGGTAGAAAGGAAGACTCATGATGTGTGTGTATGGACCGTACAGTTGGGATAGATAATGCTATGCTTCTACATAATCCTATGAGAGGCAAGATTTGCACTAATGGTGGTTGGACAGGATATTATGTCAGCTTCTAGTACTATGGACAACCACTAGGAAAATAACAAGGTAGAAAGTATTAATTATTGAATCTTTGATGTAATTGAGGTATAAAAAATAAGATACGCAAACAGCTACACTCTCTTAATTTACTGATAAGAGACATACAGTATAATAATGTCTGTAAGTATAATATCATGTATGCACCTTCTATGATAGCAAACGATGAAAACAGTTTGCAATGTATTAATTTATCAAATCTATCTTGTCAAGGTATCTTAAAACTGTCTCATTGATATTTGTACTTCAATAAAACAAAAATTAAAAATAAATAAATAAATAAACAAACAATAAAACCCTGGGAAACCAAAAAATAATAATAATAATAATATTGTATTCTTCCCCTTGCAAAATGTCAAACTACAATAGTGGGTCTCTAAGTCACCCTGTATGAGAAGGGATATTGCCCCCCACCCCACTCTAGGGACATTGACAATGTCTGGAGACACTTTTGGTTGTCACAATCATGGGGAGGGTGCTACTTGTATCTGGGGAGCAGAGGCCAGGGACGCTGGGGAACATCCTACGGTACCTCACACAGCTCTCTACAATGAATAATTGCACATATATAAATATCAATAGTTTCAAGGTTGGGAAACTAGTCTAGAGCATCTGTAACCTCAGGCCAGTTTGACCCCAGACCATGGACTGAATGTTTGTCCCACAGAAATCCTAACTCCCAAGCTAGAACTCATTGGTGGAGGACCTGCCCAGCATGGGTGGGGACCTGGCCTCAAACACAACTCTGTAAAAAGAAAAAGGGAAAACAAAATCTTAACCCCCCAATGTGACTGGATCAGAAGGTGGGGATTTGGGAGGTTGCGGAGATACTGAGGTGGAGCCCTCATGAGTGGGCCAGGTGGCCAGTGATGGGCTGAGGAAAACGCTCTAGCCCTTGTTGGGGTACCAGGAGAATGCAGTCTGCAGCCCAGAACCCAACCACCAGCTCCTTGATCTCAGATGTAGCCTTCAAGAGCCGTGAGAAATAAATTTCTGTTGTTTAGAAGCCACCCAGCCTGTGGTATTTTGTTGTAGAGCCTGAACAGGCTGTCGTCCTGCTGCTAAGCTTCCTAACCACGCTGCACAGGTGTAGCCCTGTCTCTTCCCTCTTGGTGCTGGCAGCCGGGAGCTTGAACACCGCAAGCTGATGTGCATCTAGCAGTCTTTCTGCTCCCAGCTCCCTGGTCGTCTTTATCCAGCAGCTGTTCTTCGCTGGCTTAGCCATCTTAGCCCACAGGCACAGCTTACTATGTGGCCAGAATTCAAGGGAACCCCATGCAAATTGTTGTCGCTCCTTTGCCGCCAGGACTCTGCCTACAAATTTCAGCCACCTCCAAACTCTAAATGCAGGGCTCCCCCTTCCTCGGCTCAGTATGTAAAGCACCTCCAGACGGTAAGCACAAGGGAGCAAAAGCTTCACCATGCAGCTTTCCCATTCCACACATATCACAAGTCAAGGCCCCGTCTTTGTTCAGGGCTATCTCTTCAAGACTGTTGACACAATAGAAAACCTTGAAAAATCGAGATAATGTCTCTCTCATGAATGGAGGGCAGGTTTGTACACCCTATGTTATAAAGATAACGCCTCCCTCGGGGACAAAGTTTAAGTGGGCTGAGGGGCCCTCCTAACATTCAAGGACGTTAATGATAGAGCACACTCGGGAGGCTGAGGCAGGAGGATTGTTGTGAGTTCGAGACCAGCCTGAGCTACAAAGTGAGCTTAAGGCCAGCCTGAACTGCATAGTGAGACCCTGTCTCAAAAAGACAAAAAAAAAAAAAAAAAAAAAAAATGATAGAGCACACTGGTAATCCCAGGAGAACTATTGTGAGTTCAAGACTAACCTGGTCTAGAAAGTGAGCTCAAGGCCAGAGTACAGGCCCTCCCGAGGAGCCCTCCTCCCCTAGGCTCAGGGCTCCCCCCTATAAAGCAGCCCACTACTTGTGCAATCTCCTGGCTTCTTTACATCGCCGTGGGAGCTGGACACTAAGGATCCAAAGCAAGTGCATCCACGTTGGCTCGTCTATTGCTGTCCTAAAGCCTGTCTGTCACTTAGAAGTCCTTTGCCTTTTGCCAACATCCACGGAAGAGTAACACGCTAGCTCTTTAACTTGAAAGTAGTGTAGGGGGCCAGCAATCCTATTAGCACATAATAGGTATGGGGAGACTTGTGAAGAAATGTGAGCTTTTACACTACTTTCTTGGGTTTTTTTTTTTTACTCTTTTTTTTTTTTTTTTTTTTTTTTGGTCAGCTCAGCCTACGCTGAGGGTGGTTCTGGCATGGCATATGGTGCTATGGTCCCTTGTGCCTGCCTAAACTTGCCTAAGCAAGTGCTTTAGACCACTGAGCTATCTAGCAGGCCCAAATTCAGGATTTCTAAGGAATCAGTCTTTAGAAAAATGTCAGGCCTAGAAGACTCTGGAAAGAAGAGGCTTTATGAGGCTTCAAAGGGGAGGTACAAAGGCAGAGTACTTGGCTGTCTTTGAGTGGTTCTTACAATGCACATCACAGGCCAGGCGTGGTGGCACACGCCTGTAATCCTAGCACTCGGGAGGCTGAGGTAGGAGGATTGTTGTGAGTTCCAGACCAGCCTGAACTACAAAGTGGGCTTAAGGCCAGCCTGAACTGCATAGTGAGACTCTGTCTCAAAAAAAGACAATCAATCAATCAATCAATCAATCAATCAATAAACAAACAATGTATATCATAGTAACCAGACAGGAACAAGCAGAACTGCAACAGGAAGTTACCTGGGCAACTAACAGAGGGGCTGGGGGGGGGGCATTTTCTGCTACAATACCACAAAAAAAATACAGTTCAACCATTGACAATAGTTTAATATGTCTAAGCAGTTCTAATGTACAGCCAGTATCAAGGAATAAGCTAATTGATTCTGATCCTTATAAGGTTTTAGTTCTTATTAAGAACTTTAGACTTGAGTTAAAGGGTAATAAAAAGCCACTAAAAGGAAGTAAGAATTAAAAAGACACTGACTTGATTTATTTTCAAAGGATCTCTGGGCTGGGCATAGTGATAGTGCACCCCTGTAATCCCAGAGTTCAGGAGGCTGAGGCAAGAGAACTATTGCGAGTTTGAGACTAACCTGGGCTATAAAGTGAGCTCAAGGCCAGCCTGAGCTGCACCGTGGGGCCCTGCCTCAGAGACAAGGCCCTCCGGCTGCTATGCATGAGCTGGAGGAGCTGAGCTGCAGGTTCAAGATGTGGTGGAAGTTCAAGAAAGTGTAAGCAAGGGATAGTGGAGGCTTGGCCTGGGGTGAGGCCGTGAGAACACCAGGAAGCAAGGCTATGAGCGGAGTGGAGCCAGACCATAGGGCTTCATAAACACAGGTCAAGGAAGTCAGACTTTATAACATGAGTATTCAGAGAAACACATTTAAGAGCCTGAATTAGGATTACATCCAAGGGAAACGTAACAGAAAACTTAACTTGCAGTGGCCCGAACGAAGAGATTCATTTTCTCATATAAACAAGAACATGCAAGTAATGGATTTGTTTAACTTCTCAGTGATATCAGAAGCAGCCTCTTGGGCCGGGGAGATGGCTCAGTAGAATAAGCACTTTCCTGGCAAGCACAAGGCCCTGAGTTCAATCCCCGGTTCCACCAAAAAAAAAAAAAAAAAAAAGAAAGAAGAAGCATCTTGGTCTTTCCCTGATGGCTGAAAAAGGGTTGCAGAAGCTCCTGCCCTCACATTCAAGGACCTTACAAAGGTACCTGGTACGGCAGCCACAGCTGCATCTGCAACAGGCAATGGTCAACATTTGCACAAATCATGTCCACTATTTTTTTTACTGTCTACAACTCCCTTCTCTTAAAAAAAAAAAGAGTAAAGGTTTAGTCCTGGAGCCTCCTGTCACCTCACCCAAACTGCCAGAGCCTTGTCACTGTCCCCTGAGTCTGCACCTGAAATTCTCAGAAGTTACAGGGCCCAAACTGAGCTCAAACTTGTGATCATCCCACCGTGGCATCCCAGCCAGGTGGGATTACACGTGTGGGTGTCCACTCCTGATTTGTTATTGTTCTGAGAAGATTCTCACTAAGACACCATAATGCACTTGCTGAAAATAAATTTTATTACATTCCCCCCCAAAAAAGAAATAAAGGGTTTAATTTCAAGAACGTGCCTACTCAGAGCTACAGGCGGTGAGATGCGTTTCAGTGCTTTTATGTGAACACAGGTCATGTTCTCAAGGCCAGAAAAATGCACGAAAGGAAACGTGTCCTCTGGGAACCATTTCGTTCTCCTCCGTGTCTGTGACTGCAGTCTTTATGCACTCACTCAGCAAATACGTACCAAGCCCCTCGGCTGTGCAAGGCGGTGTGGCGGGCGTTACAGGGAACGCAGTGTGAGCCAGGCACATGTTCTGCCTTCTAGAAGACACAGGTCCCAATAGCTGAGGTGGAGGAAGCGCATGATAAATGTCAGGAAACTGCACAAGCTCACAAGAGGAAGTATTACCTTAGCCAGAGAGAGATAAGAGATAGCTTCCTGGAGGAGATGGTGTTTAAATCGTCCTTTTTTTTTTTTTTTCTTTCTTTCTTTCTTTTTGAGACAGGGTCTTGCTATGCACAGTTCAGGCTCCCTTGAGCTCACTTTGTAGCCCAGGCTGGTCTCAAGTTTATCACAATCCTCCTGCCCCAGCCTCTAACGTGCTAGGATTACCGGCATGTGCCACCATGCCTGGCTCTACATTTATTCTTAAAGACTTAGTAAGACAAGAGCAAAGGTGTAGCCAGGAGCATTCCTGGCTCTGTAGGTGAAAACTAAACCTGGAAAACAGCTGATGTAAAGAATTTTTTTATTATTATTATTTTAGGAAAAGGGTCTACAGGGTGTTCAGTGATCCGCCTGTTTACAGCCTCCTCAGAACCAGGATTACAGGTGCGCACCACCACTCTCAGTTGCAGTTGCCATCTGAGTGCGCCCCAGGGGCGGGGCCGACAGGCAGGCCAGAGATCAGAGCCCTAGTCCCTGCACCTAGGTGCTTTAATCCCCGAGCTATTTGGCCAGCCCAAGAATTGATTCTGTTGTGCAGACTAGAAAATATTTCTTGGACTCCTACTGAGAATGAGGTACTCTGCTAGACCCTGCGTGTGATTGTGTCTATGTGTCTGCATTCCAGACATGTGTGCCCATTTGGGAACACATCCACGGTTCACTGTGTGCACACAGCTCTGTCTCCCCTTACATTTGGGCATGCTGGCGAGCACAACCGGCTGAGTATATGCACTTACCACCTGTGGCCAGCAGATGGCACCACAGAATCATAACTAGCAAGAAAAATCCCACTTTCCAGCCAAGCAGCACTGCGGAGATCACTAGGCCCCTGTAGGGGCTGGGGACGTTGGCCTGCTTTGATCATAAGCACTGTTTACCATTGTGTTCCCTGCCTAGCACAATACCTCATAACTTCAGATAATACATATGCATGGAATGAACTGATAAAATGCTAGAGGAAGAGAACACTGTGGAGCAGCTTGCCCAAAAGCAAAGACCCCCCTCGGCCACAACAAGAACATTTCTCAGTCACACTGAGATGTCACACATGGCATTTCTTGTTTACTGAAATAATAAACTCAGCCTCTGCTGTCATCTCTAAGGGCTCCCTCTTCATAATGAGGCCTCTGCCCCATCAGTCCCTTCAGATGATTTATTTAGCACCTAGTATGTGCTAAGACCTGGGGCAGTGCCACCTCTGCCCACCAAGAGCTTATGGCCCAGAAAAAAGACCTGAAGCTTATTCTACAGTGAGAGCCAGGCAACCTCGCCCTCCACTGCCAGGGAAGCTCCTTCCCACCCGGTGTGAGAAGGGCTGCTGCAGTCGGGACTGAGCCGCATGGTCCAAGGAGCATAGAAAGGCCCATCTGTTCGGGCCCAGAGGGCCTGTAAACCCTGCACCTTCCCTCTGGTGCCCTAGCCCAGCCAACGAGCTCCGCCGCCTTGGAAGACTTCCTCTCTGCCATCTCCCCTCCTGCCTCACCCTTTTCAGAACCTGAACCTGCATGTCTACCTACACACACACACACACACACACACACACACACACACACCTTTCATCAGTCTGTCGGGAAGGAAGCGGCCTCTACCTGCCACACACTTTGTCCCCACCTGAGGCCTGCATCACAACCAGGACCAACACATGTTCAAGGGAGCTGTGGAGATAGCTCAGCAGTCTAAAGGGCCTGCTTAGGCAACTGCAGTTGGATTGGAGCCACCAGATGGTGCACCAATCCCACCCCCAGGGCAGGCTGAGCCAGCCACAAAAAAATTTATTAATTATTAAAAAAATGTTCAAGAGGCCCAGTCTGGGGTCAGCTATACCCCAGGAGGGACCAACAGTGCAAGCCTGGACAGAGTCCGTTGAGTCCTGGCATGGGCATGTCCGGCGGCCGCTAGCAGCTCCCTTCACTCTACTGCATTCTCAGAGGTGCCTGTGACAGGCTATCTGTCCTGCCTTTGCCAGCCAAGGCCTCCTTAGGGCCCCTAAGGGGGTCCCGCAGTCCTGGGTGGACACAGGGCCTCTGAGAGCAGCTTCTACTCTGGTTCTGTGGCCCATCCTTCCTCTGTACCCACATGCGCCGTGCACTGGGGTCTAAGGTTGTCGTTCACGCTTCTCCCTTGCACTGAGCTACAGCCACTCCCTCTCCCTGGAAAGTCCTCCAAGTGGATTGTGCTTGTTAACGCTGGGCTGAACTGAACTAGTGTAGTGCTGGGTGTAGGAGGCCTTTCCGAGGGTTCCTGCCGGCAGCATAAGAGGCAGAACTGGAGCAGCTCTTGAGAGGCTATGAGGAAAGCTGTTTAGAGAAGCTGTGGGAGCTGTTGGAAGCTGCTGGTTCTCCTGGCTGTTCTCCTGGGTGACCTTGTCATGCTGGCTTTCCTGAAGAACTTGGCTGTTCTTGTCAAAGGAGCTCAGGACCTTGTTGTCCCTGGGAATAGCTATGGTTCACTTTGGGGGAGCTCTGGTCCTCACCTTAAGCATCACTTCCTGGCTCTGGAGGGGAAAATGCTGCACTGCTCAGCCTCATGGAGAAGCTTGTCTTACTGTTTTCCTGACGGGAACTTGGCTATTCTCATCACTGGAGGAGCTCGAGACCTCACTGTTGCTGAGGTTGGCTGTGGTACCTTTCGGGGAGCTCTGGTGCTTACCTGGAGCACTGCTTCCTGGCTCCAGTGCAGATCCCTCAGCCTGCTGGCACAGAGCCTTCATTCCGCTGGCAGACTTCCCAGCTTCCACCACTGACCTGGGGCCTTCCCAGTGCAGATCTGTGAAGCGGGCCTGCATGAGACTTAGTCATGGGCTCTAGGCCTCCAAGTGGACTTGTAGGAGGCACTGTTATGGGCTCTAAGTTTTCTGCTGGACACATGCAGGATATGAAGACCCAGGCCCTCAGCTGGAGTCTTTCGTCTTTAGTGTGGGACAGATTTTCTGCACTCCTTGTATATGGTTCTTTGGGTAAATCATTATAAAATGTGTTCTCTTTGCATTGCTCCCCTTGCAAAAATCCCAAACCACGACAGTCCTTTTGCCCAAGACCCACTTTAGACCCCCACCTTGTCCTGAGGCCTTTCTGCTGTGGTTCACCCTCCTCTCCCAGCTACCATCACTCTGAGCTCTCTTTGGTTATTGTAAAACATTATTATTTGAACACCAATTCCTTTTTCTTGTTTCCAAGCTCTGCAAGAGAAAAATGTGTTTCTTTTTTTTTTTTATGTATTTTTAGTACAGGGTCTATAGGGTATCACTACGTAGATCAGACTCATAGTGATTTCCGTTTTCAGCCTGTCAAGCACTGGGATTACAGGCATGCACCACCACGCCCAGTCTCAGTCCCCATCTCAGTGTGCCTGGAGGGCAGGGCTGGCATGGGATTCAACCCTTAAAATGTGTTTCTTTCTTCTTTTTTTTTTTTTTTGCAGAACCAGGGTTTGAACTCAGGCCCTTGCGCGTGCCAGGGAAGTGCTTATTCCACTGAGCCATCTCCCTGGCCCCTAAAATGTGTTTCTTATTCCCCCAGGATCCAGAACCTATCTGACACAGAGCAGCAGCTCAGCACACATGCAGGAGGAAACACAGTGAACACGCCCAACTGTCTTCTAGAACTGGCTCACGGATCCGGGCCCTGGGAGCCCAAAGGTGCTGGCCTCCTCCAAGGTCAAGAACCAACCATTCAGAGACTTCTCTCCTTTCTCCCCACCCTTCCTTTACTTCTTCCTTTCCCCTCCCTTCTTTCCCCATAGATCCCATTAAACCCCAGAGCTCCTGCCCAAGACCCCTGGGTAGAAACTGGCAGGGCCCAAAGACCCTGCTCTCCTACTGAGCTCAGTGTGAGGAAGCAGTTACTGGAGGCCACTGTCTTGGTCAGTTCCTGTTTCCACAGCAAAAATCTGTTCCTTTTTCTTGTGAAAAATGTAATTTTGACATCCAGAACCGCTGTTACCGTGTGAGCTGTCCGTAGGAGGGGGTCTACCAAGGCCACCTGGGTAGTGCCTCATGGGTGAAGGTGCAGAGCCAGCCCTAGAAATGACACCGCATGCCTTGCCTACACCATATGCCCGAGCTCCACCGTCACCCACCGGGCCTGTCTGACGTGGGGCGAAGGCAGGAGAATGGACAGGCTGACTCGAGCCTCTGTTTCCTCCCCAGGTTGCAAGAGACTTGCTCGGAGGAATTGCTCCAGGCCTAAGTTCTGGTGCCCCTGGAAAGGGCAGAAATTTAAGCTGGTGGTCACTTGGTAACGGGAGTCAGTGTCCCTGCCCTGGCCAATGCTACCCCAACCTGGGCCAGGGCACTTTCTTCCTGAGAGCCCATTTGCAGTGACTGGACAGCCTCACTTTGGGTAGAATCCGAGCTCCTGAGCTGAGGACATAGTGGCCTTCAAGGACTGGGAGCGGAAGGTGGTGGGTGGGGGACAGAGGCACATATCCACCAACCCACAGCTCCACCCCTGGATGGAGTATGAGAAAGAGGGATGGACAGGGGGAGTCAGATCAAGGTGTGAAGCTCTGGGTGGCCTTAGGACCAGATGGCACCCAAATGGCCTAGGCGCTCAGCTTGTGTTGTAGGAGAGCACAGGGAAAGGTCTGCACAGCAAGCTTTTCTGTGGATACAAGCAGCAAGTTCATTCATTCTAGCCACACTTAAGCAGTGTATGACTCAGCGGTGCTGTCCTTGCCGAGCCACCGTCCAACTTGGAAGAGAGCTTTATAATCCAGTGTGAAAGGCACGGTGACGCCCACCGCGGAAGCCGCCAGAGAGCAGAGGACATGGGGAGATGGCTCAGTAGAATGAATAAGCGCTTGCCTGTGTTCAATCCCCGGTTCTCCCTGACCCCCCAAAATAGGAAACAACCAGGCTGGGGAGAAACGAAGGCAGGAGAATGTGGCGGCAACATCCACATGGTGAGAGCGGGCTGGGCCGATGCAAATCCTGTCGCGGGGCCACTCTTGTCCATCAAAGCCAGAATCGTGGAGGCGCTGG
>PVKA01043267.1:0-16859 GCA_004027165.1 Ctenomys sociabilis | reverse complement strand
AATCAGGGATTACAGGTGTGCACCACCACCCTCAGTCTCAAACACCCTCTCAGTTTGCTCCAGGGGCAGGGCCAGCATGGTAGGCCAAGAGATCGAACCTCCATCCCCTGCACCTGCTTGCAGATGATTTAATTCACTGAGCTGTTTGGATGGCCCTTATAAACATAAATTTAAATTGATATAAACTTTTTTAGTAATGGTATATGCATCTTTTTTGTGGACTTTGGCATGTCATGAGCTGTGATTATTACTAGAATACAATCAACCTGTTGCTTTTTGAGGTTGTAGGGTCAAGTTTCTGTCTTGCTCACCCCAGATGTCCAAATACAGTTCATATAGGGTAGGGCTCCACTTATTATTTCCCTGCCAACTTCCATAGGTGGAATTATCAGCTTTCAGAGACTTCTTGCACTCCCCGGTTAGTGCATTTTTTACCCTTTTCAAAGCTTCAGCAGAAAAGTATAACAAGGTATGAAAAGTAAAGCTATATTAATAAGCTGAGATGAAAAGGGCTCAAGTCAAAACTTCTGACATTGCCTATGGATAACCCACTACTATTATGGACTACTGAACAATTTGGTTATTTTGCTGAATTTACACACCTACAATATTTAAATGGCATTGGAAAAACCATCTCTGACAAAACTGAACAAAAAAGGGGATACTAATGAAGGACCATTTTGTACCTTTATACACAAAATAGTTAGGATAGGTACACAGCTACTTCCTCTTAATTCAATGAGAAGAAAGATTTGTACTAGTAGTGTTTGGACAGGATATCATGTCTGCATCTTATACTATGAATAACCACTAGGAAGACAACAATATGCAACATATTAATTATTGAAACTGTCCTATAAATTGGTTTTGAAACTGTCTCATTGCTATTTTTTCCTAATAATTTTTTTTAAAGCAAAAAAAGAAACATAACAAACAACAAAGAAAAATGCTATTGCCTTCTCTTCTCAGCTTGGACTCTGTGAACTCCCTTTTGCCCTCTCCCATTGCTATCTTCATTCACCTCATTTCTCAGGCTTTTTGCCTTCCTGAACTCTTACTGTGATTGCGTTGAGTCTACTTGGATAATTCTGTGAGCCAAGCTTTCATTTTGCCTACCTGAATTATTCAAAATAATATTGTCCCTTTAATGTCAGCTATTTTGTAGACCTGAAAATGCTCTTGCAAGTTTCCCTACCCAGGTATTGTACTGAATTATCTGCATAAATTGATATCTGTACAATTTGGATGAACACAATGGACTCCTTTAATTTTATTAAAATCGAGAATCAGTGAGTGCCCTAGATAAGAGGTTTACATTACATATAGAGATCACAAATTCAAAATAGCAAAATACAAACTGAATTTATTGAGAAATTTCATATTTTCTTGCATATTTTTCATACTTTCTAAGTTATCATACTTTGAAATAATGCAAAATGATTTGTACTCTGATTACTGCTTACCAAAATCAGGCTCTCTTTTGATTCTGGAATATTTTAATCATCTTAATAAATATTATTATTATTAGTCTGATATGGGAATTGAATCAGCTATTACAGAAACTACCATCTCTCTTTGAATTCCATATCATATCATATTATCAATTCTCTCAAATTTTTTCTGTTAAAAATAGAAATTAATAAATGAATGCATATAATATATATATATATATATATATATATATATATATATATATACCTTCCCATTTTTCTGCTAACTCTACTGACATTTCAGGAATCTCCTGTCATGCAGGTGAATTTCTCCTCCCTGGTTTCCATGGTATAAAATCAAACTCAGCAATGCAGTTTATTTCCAGAAGTATGGTTTCCAAGGAAACTGGATGGCAAACAAAACCAAAACTCACCCTGAGCATCAACATGTTCAGTTTTTCTAAGAGCTGAAGATCTTAGTTTTCTAATTTTAGCAAGTTAATGAAGAAAAGGCAGTAATTAAAACAGAACATCCACTGATATAGTTTAAATTTTTAAAAGACAAATGTTTAATTTAAAAGTTAACTGTTTAACATTTCTAAATCACCGTGAGGTTAATGAAATAAAAGCATTCTTATTAATTGTGTTAGTCTTTATTTTCTTGTATTTTTTTGATATAACAATGTTTAGAAGGCAATGAAGAAAGAATTATATTTATAATTTGGTTTATAAACTGAGGTAAAAATATAGGAAATTCTCATAATATAATGATGAAATGTGCACACCATGTAAACAAAATTTTAATAAATATTTTTAATTATGTGAAATATATTTTCATTGTAACCTGTTGTGGTACATGGGTGCTAACCACAAATTAGTTTGGGAGGTTCAGGGACTACCAAAATGATGAGTGTCGAACTGTTTCGGCTGGAGAGGATGGTGAACTGAAACAATTGAAACCTGGGAACACCAAACAAATAAAATATAATAAAACAAATAAATCCAACCTTAATTAAAAAAGATCAAATACTTTAGCATATATAGATACTTAAGTATATTTTTGTTGTTTTCTATGCTACTTCATTTGTTGATTCCAAGTTTTCACCAATATCTTTTCTTGCCATAGAAAATTTTACATGTGAAGCTTAATGTGGTTAAATTTGATATTTCTTGATTTCCTTTGTGCTATTTCTTCTGTCTTCAGAAATATGTCATGAATTTTGTCAAGTTTTATAAATCTGTCTTTTAATTTCAAATTATTTGATGAACTTATTACACACACAATAAAAATTTTACAATTCTTACATCACCCATTTCTGTCATGTTCATTTAATGAAACAAAGCTTATAAAAAGATATAAAAATTTACCTCAACACTGTATTTTTCATCTTTTTTTTCATTAGGGTCAGTTTACATAACAAATATTGTTTTCTATAAAGTGAACATTGGTACATGGGACATATATTGATTCTTTAACTACTTCCACTTTTGAAATTTTACCAGCCATCATCAACCAGAAAAAGTATGATACATTATAATTTATTTTATGTATGTATGTATGTATGTATGTATGTATGTATGTATGTATTTATTTATTTTTTTCAGTGGAACCAGGGATTGAACTCAGGCCCTTGCGCTTGCCAGGGAAGTGCTTATTTACGGCACCATCTCTTTGGGCCCTAATCCTAATTTATAATAGTAAAAATAAAGTCACATGAAATGGAACTTTCTCATGATAATTTTGTACTTAGTTATTTTCATCTATTGAACTATTGCCAAGAGTAAATTTTTCTAGAAAATCATATCTTGCACATAAATTTATAAACAAGCTGACAACTGAAGATGGAATGCTTCTACACATGATGTACATTAAACAGCTACATGCTGGTGATATTCTTTATGCCAAATCCTTTAAAGAAATTTTTTGTTGGATTTTAGAAGGCAAACTTTCAGTTCTCTATGAAATATTTGAAATATAACAGAATTTAGGTTCATGTATAATTTCTTATGAAGATAATTAATTTCCATAGATGAAAACAAAACAGGCAATTTTAGGCAATGGATGAGCCCCAAGGATATGATCTGAGGTAGCATCGTCTTGATAATGAAATGACTAAATTTTTTTCTTTTCTTGAGGAATTGGTATCATCTCAAAGTGTAAAGAAAGAAGGCTCTTATACTACATATAAAATGAAGAGAACTCTTCGCTGTTTTTCAAATCTCTTGCGAAAAAATTTTGACGAGGGAAACAAAACATAACAAAATCAAGCCACTAGCAATGAACAGCAGATGCTCAGAATCAATGAGTAGCAACGACCGAATGTCTGTTTTTCGTATTATACATTCAAATTTTCATCAATGTCTGCCTTTTGTGTCTTCGAATTCTGAAAATTTAATTATTAACTGTATTGAGTTTCAACTCAGACTACAAAAAGTAGAAATGCTGTCTCAACACAGAAGCCAATTGAAGTACAAACAGATATGAGAGATGAACATCAGATAACCTTCACTCTAAAGGACATGTGCAAAAATTGAAAAATAGATGACATTCTAAGTCAGTAGCTGTTTGTTACACTAATAGTCAATTCTATGAATTACTAGTAAAAGTAATAATATTGCATTTTTCAAATAGTACTTTATTAAAAGAAAACATACAATATTGATTAACCTAAAGAAGTTTAAATTTTAAAGTGTATTGAAAGTGAATTTAAAAAGGAAAAAATTCACAAAACAGAAAGCCGAAAATCAATTATCTGCATTTCTATTGGAAGAAATTAAAAAAAATATTATTAATGGTTTAGATATAATGTGCCCCCAATTCTTCTGTGTTCAGAAGCAGTGCCACTGTGAGTTAGAAGGCTACTGCACCATCCAGCTTAACCCTAGTGATGTGCACATCCATCAGTGAACTCAGATGTGAGTGGTTATGAGAAAGTCAGACTGCTGTCAAGGAAGGAGGTCACTGCCTCTGAAGGACACACCCTCCCGTGCTTCTTCCTCTCCGGCTGTGCTTCTCATCTTCCATGAGGTACGTAGCCTTCTCCCACCATGCCCTTGTGCCATGACTGCTCTGACATGAGTCCAACACATCATGTACTAACCTCTCTGACACTGTACATTAATACATACCTATTGCCCATAAAGTTGTATATGTCAGGTCTTCTGTCAGAAGATAGAAAGATAAATACAAAATGAGAGCAAGAAAATAAGAGAATATTTTATGAATATTGAGTTCTTTCTATGATGCTAATATAAAATCACTACAGAATTTCATGAAAGTCATAAAAATTTTATTATATCAATACCCGAGATAAGAAGATAAAATAATACTCTCTCTCTCTGCTTCTGTCTCCATCTTTATCTTTCTTTATCTCTCTCTATCCATTTCTGTTTCTCTCTGTTTTTTTCTCTATTTCTCTCTGTCTCTCTGTCTTTGTTTCTCTCTCTGTCTCTGTCTCTGTCTCTCTCTCTCTCAAACACACACACACACACACACACACACACACACACACATTAAAGAGGGCACCCTGAATTTATTTCACTTAATAATATAGTAGCAAGGTGAATCTGGCTTTCTACATATCACTAAAGTTTCCTTTTGTTTTGGGAAGCTTAGTCCTCTACTGTGTTTTATTTTAATAGTTAAGAGACTTTATTCTAATAGCTATAATTATAGTGCTTGTCGACATGAAAACTGAAAACAAGTCTACAAAACAGTTGATTCCTAATCATGTATTGAAAGCAGGAAAAGGTTCCACAATACAAAATAAACCGTTTCTGAAGTTTCCCAAGGTACATTTAGCAGCTTGAGCTTCAGTGTTTTTCAAAATACAAAAGAAAAAAAATAGAGGTCATCTTTTCTGATAGCCAATTGGACACTGGCAGGCTGAGGGAGGAAGGTACATCACACATGGAGGTGGAGGTGCTCTGGGACGGTGGTGTGGAGGAGGCCAACTCATCCAGCTTGCACGTGCTCCTGCTGGTGAGACTGACCAGTGCAAGTCCTGAGTGGACAGTGGGAACAGGCTCCCACGGCAGCTACACACTGACTGCGTGGGAGGGCTGGCTCTGCACCCCTCACAACCCTCCCCACTACCCCAAGGTGACTGTGTGAGCATGAATACATGCACAATGTTATGGAATGCAAGTGACCCAAAGGCAGGGGGCCATGGGGTCTCCACTGTGACTGTGTAGTGAATGACATTTGTTCATCACCTCTGTAGTTCCCAGAGGAACAGCTGATCTCATGTTCAGGCCAAACTGAACTAGGAATAGTCTCCCTTCTGTGTGTTCAAGTGTTCTCCTCACCTTGTAATTTTTAACTATTTTTAAAAATGCACTGATTTGGGGTTATACACCAGCCACCAAGTGGATCCTGAAACCAGCCTATAAGTCAGTGGCTCCTGGAGGCCAGGTGCCCCGCACCTAGATCCCTTCTCAGTACGAACCATGAGTTGATTATTTTTGCAATAAAAAAGCTGAGTAATATTGCAAAGGAGTATCACAATGCCTCGGTGAAAATGAAACTAATTACATTAAATAAAACCCTGGCTGCAGGCTGCGTCTGCACACTGACAACATGATGCGTGCACACTCTGACCAACCCATGAAGACAGTTTCTGGAACTTAGGACCACAGATCACAGTGTGTGCCACATGAGAGGAAAGTGGAGGATGGAGAAGGGGTAAGTGAGGGGAAGGGGGTTCTGGTTCACTTCTGGTTCTGGAGGTGATTGGAGAGTCAGTCCAATCCTTCATACAGCCTGTCCCCAGTGGTGGCCTGAATGTACCAGTTCCTGTGGCATAGGGAGTGCAGCCCCAGCTTGTCTGTGACTTCAGCTGCATTTGTAGCACTGGGGAGTTCCTGATTACTGGCAAATACGAGGAGGACGGCGTCCCAGAGCTCTTCCTCAGCCAGCATCCTCATGAGGTCCTCACAGGTCTTGTTCACATGCTCTCTTTCATTGTTGTCACCACAAAGGTCAAGCCTTGGGTGTTCTGGAAATAGTGGGGTCATAGTGGCTGAACCATGTCCTGGTCACCCACATTCCACATGGTAAAGCTGATGTTCTAGTATTCGACCGTCTCCACATTAAAACCTGTGGTAAGAACGGTGGTCACGATTTCATCAACCTTCAGTTTATAAAGAGTTGTCAACTTTCCAGCAGTATCAAAGCCTTCCATGAGAGTGTGCATTTATTTTTGCCAAAAATGCCCTTGAAGAGGTTTGCAAAGATATTTCTCATGCTTTTAGCCTTGTGGACCCGACACTGGCCAGAGACTTCACTATTAGCTGCTTCAAGGCAGGTCTCTATTTTGTTTAAAAGACACATTTTCCTCATCCCTTCATCAATTTTCTTGTTTGTTTCTTTGTTTTTTTTTTTTTTTTTTTTTTTGAGGCAGTGTCTTTCTATGTAGTCTATGATGGCTTTGAACTCTGGCCTCAAACTCATAGAAATCTGCCTGCCTCAGCCTAAATCCTGGGGTTTTGGCATACACCACCATATCTTGTCTTTCTATTATCTCTTGATGGATGTATAGGTTGCCTCTAAACAATCCAAATTAAAGCTAAAGAACAAAAGGAAACACAGGTAAGAGGCAGTAGGAAAATATACTGTTCTCAAATGGGAAACTGACCAGGGTATGAAGAAACACTGGCAGGACTCAAGGCCCAGAAAAATGTGTGGATTCAGACACACAGCAGGATCCTGAATAAGGTGCTCACCATGGACAGACAAAAGCAGAGGCATGAAAATGTCTCATGGAACAGTACTAAAATTAGCCAAAAGGTGGGAAGTTAGGAGAAACAGTGTTGTGCTCAGGGAATAGAAGTGGGCAGGTAGGGATAGCCCCTTCTTTTTCTTGAATTTTATCTTCTTTCTGCTATTTTTTTTTCTTTCTTAATGACTAGGGAAAACCAAAACTAGGAAGACTAATCCATCTCCCAAATCCACAGACAAAATCTAACTGAAACCGAGAAAAAATCCACCTGTAAATTTGGACAGAGTTAACACTTTGGGAATCTGACTTGGACTACCAAGAACTATAGACATTAGATAAATTTCACTGCTTTATTTTTCTCTATCTGCTTGGCTTCCCTCTTGCTATTTGGCTGGATTAATGTTTTGTTTTTTGCTAGTTTTTTAAAATAATTTTATTGAGAAACAAATATCAATGAGACAGTATCACACCTGATTATTAGCACATTTTCAAGAATTAGTACATTATGTATTGCTGTCTTATATGCAAATGAAAAATCTATTTTATTCTATTCATTCTTTTCTGCTTCTATAACATGCAGACATATCTTGTGTCAATCAGTATTATAGCAAACCTCTCTATTCATTGAATTAAGAGAATAGAGCTGTATATCTATCCTAACTATTTTGAGTATAAAGATACAAAAGGATCATTCATTTCTGTCCCACATTTGTTTTAGTTTTTTCAGAGATGGGCATTCCATTGTTGTTTAAATGTTGTATGTGTTTGAATTCAGCAGAATCTCCCAACTTAGTCCAGTAGTCCATAATACTAGTGAGTTTTCTGTAGGACTGGCAATGTCCAAAGTTGTTGACTTGAACTTTCTATAGCTCAGCATATTAATGTGGCTTTACTTTTTATACTTCATTTTCATACTTTCTTGATGCATGGTTAAGAACAAGATAAAGCAAGATCTATATAATAAGAAATATAACTTTTGTATTTGATAAGGTCAGTCAAATACCCTCATGATGTAACCTGAAACCCTATATGGCAGTTTGTAGGTGAGTGTCAGCCACATGGATGTGTTATGGCCCTTGCTTGACCAGTTCGCCCTCTGTGAAAGCCTGAGAAAATGCTTTCTCTCCATGTGACTCTCCTTAGGCACACTCTACATCATTGATCACATTCCTCTGTGACCTGATAATCTCCTTGATCAGAAAATTCGCAACACATTTGAGTTACATAATATTACAGTACAGGTTCTCCTATGTCCTGTGTCCTCACTGACCTCGAAAGGCTAGGGCCGAAATGTTGGCTGTTTGTTTTTGTTGTTTCTTTTTTTCTTTGTTTATTTGTCCTTTCTTTTCTCATATTCTCTCTGTTCGTTTTTGTCCAGTTATATATTTTTCTATAGTTTTTGTTTTTTCATGGTGTGATATTTTTATTTCCTATATTTTAAATTATTTTTTCTTCTTTTATTTCACATTTCTTTTTCGTCCTTCTTTTCTCATTGATGATTTAGGTCTCTAACCTTTTATTTTATTCTATTCATTCTCTTCTTCTCTTTTATGTCACTTTATGTGATAATTTCATGTATAATCACTATTTCCTCTCATTCTGGTTCACTTCAAAATTCTAGGCTTTCTACTCCAATCCTTTCATTCTGTGACCAACAGCTGCTCAAAACCTGGGTGGCCATCTGTTGCTTTCCAACCTTATGTTTCACCTCATTCATGTCTCTATCCTACCACGTGTCCTCTTGAAATACCTTCATAAAAGAGAAACATCAGTCTAAGTGGAAAATCATGACATACAAGTGTCTGATATAATTTGGTTTATATTGCTTCTGTAAATCTTCCTCCTAAGGCTATGGATATCAGTCTAATAGTTACCGCATTTTTTTCTGAAGTCAAGATCCACTTTACTCCATTGTTAATGCCAATTTAACTACTTTGAACAGGGTTTCAAATATGCTATAACCAGATTCCCCCCCCCTTTTGACAACACTGCAGTTGTTACGCACTTATCAGCATGATGTAATATGAAAGGAACGGCGCCTAATTCAAATAGAGAGCAACTCCTCAGTCTTAATATATTGGGAAGATAGGTTCTTATGATAGATAAAAGGGCCAGGAGCCACCTATATCTGGAAAATTTCTGAAAAAAACAGAAAATTCTTAGTAATTCCTTGATACTTATGATAAGTCCATTCAACATAAGACAAGCATCAACACATTAAAAAACAAAGCACAATATAGAAAATGACAGGAAAATGCATTCCTAAACACTCACCCAACCAGTATAAAAAACAGAAGAAAAAGATATGAGGGAAATCCAAAGCTAACAAATAAAACTTTCTAAAATAACTGCAGCAGAAGCAAAACACCAAATGGAAGGCACTTTAGGTAAAAAAAGTCTCTATGGTACGAAAAGAAATGAGTATAAAACTCAAAAACATTAGAGTAGGCACAGTTAAATACAGGAACTCAGAAAAACTATAGAAACTGTGAAGGTAAAGCATAGATAAGAAATGAAATTGACTAAACGGATCCAAACAGACATACAGAAGTTAAAAAGCCCCCACTGAAAATAAATACAGATTATTGATTAAAGACAAAGAGAAAATATCAGATCTAGAAGACAGAAATGTGACTGGCAACCAAGAAAAGAAAGATACCTTAAAATGAGCAAGTGAACACCAAAATCCAATCCAAAATCTACAGGCTAAAATACAGAAAAACAACACAATATTGCATAGAATAAGTAATAAATCTGGAAACAATTCAAAAGCCATTAAAACACTATTCACATGAATAATGGAAGAAAATATCCCAAACGTAGATAAAAAATTTGACATACAACAAATGAAGCATATAAAACTCCAAATAGTCATAAACAAAATAAGTCTACATCAAGGCATTTAACAGAAATTCAGCACAAGAACCAAAAAATTAGCTACACAATAAATTTACAGAATTGAGAAAGAAGTCTACTGAATCACAACAGATTTCACAATGCAAACTATAAAAATCAAGAAGTATATCAAACTTTATAGGAAAGAAAGCTTTAACTCAGATCGATGTACCATATAATACTATCTTTCAAAATTGATAGTGAAATGAAGGACATAGTAGAGAAATGGATGACCACAAACACATGAACAATGATATGAATACTTCTTTAGGCAGCGAAAAAATCCAACAGAGCAAAAGACATGGAAAAAGTAACATGACAAAAAAGTCAGTACATACCAATTATGAACATCAATGCAAAGGATCTCAACTCACTAATCAATACAAACAAGTTTGGGAGAATGGATCAAAAGACAACAGCCGATAGTATGGTTGCAAGAAACACATTCAAGCAAAAAGAACTTCATAGACTAAAATTCAAAGGCTGAAAAACAACTTTCCATGCTACATAACTCCGAATCAAACAGGGGTAGCTACTCTATTGGCAGACAATGCAAACTTTAAACCAAAACTAATCAAAAGAGACGAAGAATGTTACTACATACTTTTTATGGAAAAATTTGAAAGTAAAAGATAACAATCATTAATATTTATGCAACAAACACAGGTTTATCCAACTACAAAAACTAATATTAACAGACATGAAAAACCAAATAAGCATTCTCACGATTGAAATAAGGGACATTTATACCCCACTCCCAAATACAGCAACTGAATAAAAAAAATCACCCAAAATATTATAATTAGTCTGAACCTATTGTAGATATATAAATGTAGAGTTTTTCACCCCGAAACATCAGAATACATTCTTGTCTGCTTCACATAGCACATTCTCCAAAATAAATCAAATATTATCCCATAAAACGTGGTTGAGTAGATGAAGTGAAATCATCCTAAGGGTGGTGTCAGACTACTGTGCAATGGAACTGGAAATCACTGGCAAAGAAAACAACAAAAATTACATGAAAATTTTGAAATTAAACAACACCCTTGTAAGAACTAGTAGGTTACACAGTAAATCAAAGACGAAATTAACCAATATGTACAATTAAAAGATGATATCAATACAATGTACCAAAGTCTATGAGATACAATTAAAGCAGTCATACAGAGAATATTTATAGAAATGAAGTCACATATCAGGAAATCAGGACAAGCTCAAATAACCTAATGTCTAACCTCATATTTCTACAAATGAACAATCAAAACCAAAAATCAGATAAGAAAGGGAAATATACAAAAGCAGAAATTAGGGCCTAGGGAAATAGCTCAGTGGTCTAAGCACCTGCCTGCGAACACAAGGATCCAGGCTTCATTCCCAGTACTACAGGCCATGCTGCTTTGCTAGCCACCAAAAGCAGGTGTACTGTTGCATGGTAATCCTAGTGCTCTGGAGACTGACAGGAGGGTCATTATGGGTTCAAGCTATGTAGTGAGACCCTCTACCAAATACATAAATAATATATTTAAAAAATTTAAAATATAAGAGCAAAAATTAATGAAATAATGACTAAGAAAGCAGTACAAATAATCAGTGAATTTAAAAGTTTGTGCTTTAGAACTGGCCAGATAGCTCAGCAGACAAAGGTGGTCCATGCCTGTAATCCCAGTATTTGGGAGGCTGAAAACAGGAGGGTCACTCCAACTCCAATCTGTGTAATGAGACCCTTTAGACACATTAATACATAGTGTTTGCTTTGAAAGAAAGATAACATTGTTAACACAAATTCTAAGAGGAATGAAAAGAGGGAAATCTCAATGGATGACACAGAAATCCAGAACATCACCAATAACTATGATGAAAACCTATATTATAATAGGATATAAAGCACAGAATAAATTTAAAGTTTCATAGATATAATCTAATTGTCAAAACGAGATCGAGAAGCTATAGAGGACTGAAGAGATAACTCAGTAGAATACATGTTTGCCTGGCAAGCTCAGGGTCCTGAGTTCAATCCCTAGTAGGGGCAAAAAAGAAGATGTAAAATTTCTAAATCATCTCACATCATACAATGAAATTAAAAATTTACCAACAGAGCACAGTCTGGGCCTTGATAAATTAACTGTTTAACTCTACAGAAATATGGAAGAGAACTAATGCCACTAAACCAGACATTGTTTAAAGAGATTTAAAGGGAAGCAGTGCTTTGGAAATTTTTTTTCCTGGAAGCAAGTATTACCTGTATTATACAAATAGAGAAGAGGTGAAAGAAAAAATGAAACTACTGGGCATTCTTCCTAGTGAACATACATGCAAAATCCTTCAAAAGCTACTGGCAAATAGAATGCAGCAAATGTTCAAGAAAATTATACATCATTACACTTGCAAGTAAGACTTGTTACAGGAAAACAGGGTTAGTTCAACATACACAAATTAATAAATATAATCTATATAATTTCTTTATGTATTCAGTACAAGGTCTTTACTATGTAGCTGAGACTCAAAATGATGCTACTGTTCTCAGCCTTCCTAGTGCTGCGATTACAGACTTGCACCACCACATTCTGCCTCAGTCACTAGCTCAGTGTACCACAGAGACAGGGCCTGCACAGCATGTGGGACTGCGGATCCTCTTCTGGTCACTGTTCTTGCCAAAGCAGGTGCTTAGTCCACTGAGCTTTCTCACCAGCCCAATATAATGTGTACTATTAATAGAGTCAAAGACAACAATCAGATGATCATCTTAATTGACATAGAAAAGGATTTGACTAAGTCTAACAACCACTAATGATAAAGATTCTACAAAAATTTGAATAGGTGGTCAGGCCATCCCACAAACCAATAGTTAACATCGGACTAAATGGTCTGAACTGACAGCTTTTACTCTAAAATGAGGAACAATTCAAAGATGGGTAGTATCCACACTGCTCTTCAGTATAGTTTTGGAAACATCAGCCAGAGAAATTAGAGAAGAGAAAAAACATATTTTATTTTATTTTATTTTACTTATTTATTTTTTGTGGAACTGGAGATTGAACTCAGACCCTTACGCTTGCCAAGACTCTTACACTTATTCCACTGAGCATCATCTCCCCAGCTCCAAAAAGTTTTAAAAAGATAGAAAATAAAGAAGTTAAATTATCATTATTTTGCAGATGACATGACAATTCACATAAAAGAACCGTAGTGCACCACCAACAAACTTGTAGGTATATATTCAAATGCAAAGTCATCACTCAAAAATCAATTATATATTCCTGTACACAAGCAACAAACTCATTAGGGAACACATACACTTCACAAAAACATTAAAATATGTAATACTTGGAATCAATCTGACAAAGGACATAAATATCTATACATGAAAATTACAGCATTCTAAAAAGGATATTAGGAAATTGAAAGATGTCCCTTGCTCTTGGATAGAAATAACCTCCATTGTAAAATTGGACATACACTCAAAACTGCTATACATATTTAATGCAGTCCAAATCAAAACACCATTAGCGTACCTCACAGATATAGAGTAAATGATCTTAAAATTCATTTGGAACTAGAAGAGACCCAGAATAGCAAAAGCAATTTTGCTTTGGCAGAAAGGCAGGCAGTATCACAATCCCAGACCAGAAATTATACTACAAAGTTGCTGTGATTAAATTAGCATTATACTGGCATAAACAGTCATAATCTTCAGTAGAACAAAACAGAATATTCAGAAAGAAATCAAATACATTCAGGTGCCTTATCTTTGACAAAGGAGCCAAACAAATTTACTGGAAAAAGATAGTCTCTCTAATAAATGATACTGAAAAAAACTGGCTTTATATGCTGAAAATTCAAAATACACCCATGTCTATAATCCTGCACAACTTAAATTAAAGGCAAAATGAACCAAAGTCCTAAGTATTAATATGGAAACACTAAATTTATTCTAACAGATAATGGGTAGAAATCTTGAAAATATAGGTTTAGGCAGAGACTTGGTGAACAACACACAGACTGCATGGGAAATAATACAAAGAATCAACAAATAGAATGTAGACTAATCAAGATGATTTTTCACAACAGAAGAAATAACCAACAGTTAAAAACAACACACTCAGTAGGAAAAATATTATAGCCAGCACTTGCTCAATGGACTGATATCTAGAACATAGAATTAATTGACACTACCAGATCCAACAATCTTAAAGACTCCCTATTTTTTAAAACATATTTTATGTTTTTAATTTTTTTTTATTCTTATTCTGTAGGGTCAAAATCCAACAGAAAAGTACAAAAATGAGGTATAAAAAGTAAAGCCATATTAATATGTTGAGCTGTTAAAGGCTCAAGTCAACAACTTCTGACATTGCCAGTTTTATGGAAAACTCACTATTACTATGGACTACTGGACTACTTTGGAATATTTCTATGAATTCACACTCCTATAACATTAAAATGACAAAACTAAACAATAAAGGGGATACCAGTAAATGACCGTTTTGTATCTGTATATTCAAAATAGTTAAGACAGGTATACAGTTACATTCTCTTAATTCAATTAATAGAAAGATTTGTCCTAATAGTGTTTGTAAACAGGATATCATGTCTGCGTCTTTTACAATGAAAAGCCACTAAGACAACAATATGCAATGTATTAATTTTCGAAACTGTCCTACTAATTTGATTCTAAACTGTCTCATTGATATTTGTTTCTCAATGAAATTATGGAAAAATATTAAAAGACTTAATCTAAAACAAACATCTGGGATGAATATGCATTTCTCAGATGAAGAAATGCAAATTGACTAAGAAATAAATGAAAAATTTTTTACATTGTTGGTCACTAGTGGACTGCAAATTAAAACAACGCTTAAAAAGAAAATAAATAAAAGAGCTCTTAGATTTCTCCACACCCTGGAAAGGATGGCTATTATCAGAAGATTAACTAATACGTCCTTGTGAGGTTGTGGGGGAAAAGAAACCCTGCTACATTGTTGGTGTAGTGTAGACTGGTACAGCCACTGTGGAAATCAGTGTGGAGATTCTTTAAAAGCCTAGCATTAGAGGGTCCATTCAACCTGGTTTTCTCCTTCTTTGTATCTTGTCAAAACATTTTTTTTTTTGCATGCTCAACCCACGCTGAGGGAAGGGCTGGTGTGGCATATGCTGGGGAAGGAACTGCGGTCTCCTGCACCTGCCTAAGCTTGTCTAAGCAGGTGCTTTAGACTGCTGAGCTATCTCACCGGCCTTTCTTCCCTAGACAATTAAAAAACATCATACAACAGTGATATATGTGTACCTATGCATTTAGCAGCACAATTTGTAATAGCTAAATCTTGAAAACAACCCAAACACCTATCAGCTGAGAAATGAATTAAAGACGTGATCTTTCTATGTAATGGAGCACAGTTCAGACATAAAGAACAACCACTATAAAAACAACAATATGGAGTGTATTAATTATTGTAACTGTCCTACTAACCTATTTTGAAACAGTTTCATTGCTATTTTATCTTTTTCCCATTTAAATAAATAAAAAAGTGAAAAAGGACAGATTGGAGAGTTTTAGACATAAATGCATGGAACTGAGAACCATACTCTTAAGTAAAATAAATCATACTTATATGTATAAATGTATTGTTTCAGTAGTGTGAGAAAATGAACAGGTAAATAGTATCCAAATAGATACAGTGAATTGTCAAGAAAGTGTTCAAAATACAAAAAAAAATCACTGGAAAAGGGGAAAGGAAGGAAAAGCTACACACACACACACACACACACACACACACACACATGATAGTTAAGCTAGCTATTCAGAGTCAATGAGATAGCCTCCTTAGGCAAGCACAGGATACAAAATGGAATTAGGATTTGTTTTATTCAGGTATCACATCCATACAAAAAAATGTCAACATTATGAACTGCAAACAAATACTAGCAAAAGATAAATGCATAAGTAAACTTTAAAAAATGTTATGTTAATTTTCAAGCAACATAAAAAGAAAGAAAATGATTTGAAACAAGAGTAAAGAATGCAGTGAGAAAGGAAAACAGACAAAGTCTTAAGACACAGGACATTGGGGATAGCCAAGACAAAATTGAGGCAACTTCGCAGTTCAAATTTTTTGATCTTCTTTGGATGATTTTCACAAAACTGAAATGATGTGGAGAAGAAAAGCATTCCTGATTACGATCTACTACAGCTAGAACAGAGTGAGCATAAAGTATTAAAAAGAGATGAAGGCTTTGGTCAAAATCTTTTTATGATAGAAGAATCCCGTGAGTAAAATTGGAAAGAGTAACCAACAGCAACTTGAAAAATTCTTGGTCACTGATTTGAAGCTCTGTGTAGAAGGACTGATAGTTGTACATACTCACTGAGGTGGGAGAACTTGAAAGCGATCAGCATCAAGCATGTTACTCAAATAAATAAAGATTTAAAAATTAAAATGGATAAATGTCTAGAGCAATCCAGTTTCATTAAATATGTAAGGGAGTTTAATGAGTGCCTTATATCTGATATTAAAAGGTATCTGATCCTATTTAAAGAGGATCTGATTTTAAAATGATAAGTATCTGATTTATGAAACAGTATGTATTGTTTTAAATTAAGTCAGAGTAAATAATATTCATAGAAATGTGTTTGGCTATTAACATTGAGACTATTACAGGAATTTAAAGGAAATATATGCAAAAATTGGAGAAATAAAGGGTAGTTAGTGTAGAGCTGAGAAACACTTATACTGCTATTTAGAAAACAAAGTAGTAATGACATCTTCACATGTTAGTGCTCTGATACAGAAAGAATACAATGATCTTTTCAGGA
>PVKA01043266.1:6060-16958 GCA_004027165.1 Ctenomys sociabilis | reverse complement strand
TTTTTATGATCCTACCAATGACATCTGAACACGTGTATGATTGTGATTGGTCTGTAAAATCTATATAGTCTGCTATACCAGGAAATCCGTTGTTGCTTGCACGTTGGACACCGCTGCTAGCGGACGCATGTAGAGGCTTGCATCCCGATCCATAAAGGCTTGTTGAACCCGCTTCAGAGTGTCTAAGTGTCTTCTTCCGTGGGACGGGAGCGGCGCTGGACACTAACTTATTTTATTTGATTTTATTTTTGTATTTTAGGGAAGGGTGTCCAGGGTGCCCAGGGTCTCACTACTAGATCGGACTACAGCCTCCAGAATGCTGGGATTACAGGCACTTGCCACCACACCCATTTGCAATCATCATCTCACCATGAACCAGGCACAAGGCTGTCCCTGAAGGCCCAGGGATCAAACCCTGGACCCTGTGCCTGCTTGCAAGCACTATAATCCACTGAGTTATTTGGCCAGTGCAAGGGGAACTAACTTAAATACAAATTCCCAATTTAATATCTGCTTATCTATACAGACATAATACTAGCTCTTGCTGTCTAAAATACAAACCCATTAGTTACAAAAATGTGTCAATGGCTAGATATAATTATCCATCATTAGTGTTCCTAATGGTAGTTGTAAGTACAAAACTATAACTGCCTTAGCCATATAATTTCTCTTGGGTAAGAATTTCAGTAGGTGCTAAAGTTATAACTTCACCAAGGCTCTACACCAAAGGTCAGAGATCAGTGCTATACAAAATGAAACAGAGAAGGAGCAAAATGCAATCTTAGACCCCAAGCCTACCCAGAACAAATTCAGGAGACACTAGTGTAGAAGAAATTGGGAATAACACAGCTGAAATCTCTGAATTAATAGTGTCTAAGGTAAATAAACAACTGCAGAAAGATATAGAGGAAATCAGATCAGAAATAACCTCTGAAATAAAAAAGAAATATCTAAATTAACAGCATCTGATGTAAAGAAACAATTGCAGAAAGATATAGAGGAAATCAGATCAGAAATACTTTCTCAAGTAAAAAAGAAAGGAGAACTATAATGAAAGAAGTACTAAGTGCTTGCAGAGAAGATACTGATAAAAAATTAGAGGAGAATAGAAAAATGATGGAATCATTGAATGAGCAATATAGGAAAGAAATAGATCACAGGAAGCAGATTCAAAGAGATATACAGGATCTTAAAATCTCAGTCACAAGCTGGCAAAACCATATGAATGAAAGTGAAGATAGAGTTTCAGATGTTGAAGACACTGTCATATCTAGTGAAAAGGTAACTAAAATCTCGTAAAAACAACTAGGATGCAGGAAAAAATAATTCAACATCTGCAAGATGATGCAAAGTTAAACAATGTGAGACTAATAGGCATCAATGAGAAAAAAGGAGTCAATACAAATGATATAAAAAGAAAATAGGAATAGCAGGAAGTTTCCCAAATATGAGCAAACAATCTGACATTCAGTTAGCTGTAGTATATAGAACTCCAAATAGCATCAACCGAAGTAAAAACACACCCAGATATATAATAGTAAAGATCCCAGAAATCTATTTTCTCTAGCACATGGGACATTTTCTAAAATAGGCCACATATTAGTCTATAGGTCATGCTTAAGTCTATGAAAGAAAACAGAAATTATCCCATGCATATTATCTGACCTTCATCATTTATTTCCAGTTTCATTGCAGATAAATTATCTGCAATGAAACTGGAAATAAATGATGAAGAAACCAGAAAAAATCATAAATACATGGAAATTAAACAATACCATCCTCAGCAACAAATAGGTTACAGATAAAATTAAACAAGCAATTAAGCAATATCTACAATTCAATGAAAATTCAAGCACAACTTAGCAGAATTTATGGGATGCAATGAAAACAGTTCTTAGAGATTTAACTCGAAGATACACTCATAAGTAAAATAAACAAGACCCACATATGCAAATATTGTATACTATCCCTAGTTTAAGAAATCAAAAGAAGAAATACAAATTAAAAAGTATAACACAACTAAAGGGAAAGCAAGAACTTGAGGATGGGACAATGAGGAGTGGGTAAGGAGAAAAGCTGGGAAGCAGGACAGGGACAAAGCCATACATTTATATGCACAAGATGGGCAAGGTAATGATCTTGAGAAACATCAGCAGTTTTTTGAAAGTAGTAGTTAATCGGTAAGATACTCAACCTGTCTATATATGCTGATACCTGTGAACCAAGCAACTGCACTGAAGATAGCAATGTGTAACAAAAGGGTCACTCTTGGAATACCTGTCATTCTGGCCTGCTAAATAAATATTTCCTGTCATGACATACCAATATTATCATACCATTTCACAAGTACTTTTTTTTTTTTTTTTAATGGGTAATAAATGAAAAAAAAAAAAAAAAGACACAAGAAGGATAGAAAGTGTTACAGGACTGTACTGCTACAATGATGTATATGGTTAGATTTGTAAATTTCTGTGTAAAAATATGTTTATTCCTATTTTTTAATTTTTTCCCTCATATTCTATAAGGATTTAAAGTTCAGTACATCAATATCTGATGGAAAATACTTGTTCTATGTTATGCCTAAGATGTTTGATACTTAGATAGGGTAAACTGAACTGCACGTGTTGCACAGTAATAATCAGCTTCTCTTCTGGAGGGTTAACAACCTAAGTTTTCAGATCAAAAATAGGAGAAAAGGAAGGACTGCAAGGTCAGCCAACATTGTGGCCCTAGCCTTTCAAGGTCAGTGAAAACTCAGGACATAGAGAACCTGTACTGTAACATCATGGAACTCAGTTGTGCCCCAAATTTTCTGACCAAGGAGATGATGGAGCCACAGAGGAATGTGATAGATGATGTATAGTGTGCCTAAGGAGAATCACATGGAGAGAAAACTTTCTCTCAGGCTTTCACAGAGAGCAACTTGGTCAAGCAATGGCCATAACTCTTCCACATGGCTGACACTGACAAAGGATCTACAAAATGAGGTACAGGGTTACAGGATAAATCCTGAGGGTACTTGACTGACCTTATCATATAAAAACGTTACATTACTTGTTATAAAGCTCTCGTTTTTATCTTGGTCTTAGCCATCCAGCAGAAAAGTATGAAAACGAGGTATATAAAGTAAAGCCATATTAATATACTGAGCTGTGAAGGGCTCAAGTCAACAACTCCGTATAATCCACTACTATTGTGGACTGCTGAACTGTGTTGGATTGTTTTGCTGAATTCACACACCTACGGTATTTAGATGCCAATGGAATACCCATCTCTGATAGGACTAAACAAAAAAAGGGGCCACAAAGGAAGGACCATTTTGTACCTGTATATACAGAATAGTTACGATAGATATACAGTTACTTTCACTTAACTCAATGAGAAGAAAGATTTGTACTAATAAAGTTTGGACAGGATATTCTGTCTGCTTCTTGTACTATGGATAACCACTAGGAAGACAACAATATAAAATGTATTAATTATTGAAACTGTCCTATTAATCAGCTTTGAAACTGTCTCACTGATATTTGTCTCTCAATAAAATAAAATAAAATTAATAAAAACAAAGAAACAAAAAAGAGGAATTTATAGCTGTAAAATCACACATTAGGAAAACAGAACAAATGCAAATAAACACCCTAATGCTATGCACTAAATTTCTAGAAAAGGAAGAGCAAACCAAACCCAAAGCTCAAAGATGGGAGGAAATTATAAGATTAGAGAAGAATTAATTCATTTGAGATGAAGAAAACAATACAAAGAATTAGAAAATCAAAAAGCTGGTTCATTGAAGGATTAAATAAAATTGCTAAGTCCCTAGCTAACCTCATCTAAAACAGGAAAGAAAAAACTTAAATACAAGCAATAAGAAATGAAAAGGGTGAAATTACCACAAAACCAATGGAAGTTCAGAAGATCATCAATAGTGTCCTGGAGAACATTAACTCTCACAGAAATAAAGACACAGAAGAAACGGACAGATTCCCAGAAACATACAAATTACCAAAACTGATTCAAGAAGATATACAAGAACCTTCAATAATAACCAATAAAATACAAAATTAATGAAATACCTATTGACAAAGAAAAGTCAAGGTCCTGATGGGTTCATAGTGAATTCCACAAGAAATTTAAGAATTAAATAAAATTTAATATATAATATATTGTATAATATATATATTATATTACATATATATATATATACATATATGTATATATATCAATACTCCAATTCTTCAATGAAATTGAAATGGAAATAATTCTTCCAAAAATCATACCTTTAGGCCAGTATTATACTGATACCAAAAGCAGGGAAAGATGCAACTAAAAAAAAATCTACCGCCTAATTTTCCCCATGAACGTAGATACAAAAATCCTCAATAAAATGCTAGGAAACACAATACAACAAATCATCAAGAAGATTATACACCATGACCAGGTAGGATTCATCCCAGAGATGAAAGAATAGTTCAATATACACACATCTATAAATCTAATACACTATATCAATAGAGCCAAATCCAAAAACCACATGATCATCTCAGTTGAAGCACAAAAGGCATTTGACAAAGTCCAACAATCATTCATGTTCAAAGTCCTACAAAAAATTAGAATAGATGGCCTCTACCTCAATCTGATAAAAGCCATGTATGACAACCCAACAGCTAACATAATTCTTTTTTTTTTTTTCAGAACTGGGGATTGAACTCAGGCCTTTGCACTTGCCAGGGAAGTGCTTATCCCACTGAGCCATCTCCCCAGCCCTAACATAATTCTAAATGGAGAAAAAATAAAATATTTTACTCTCAGAACTGGTACAAGACAAGGATGTCCTTTATCACCATTCCTATTCAATATATCTCTAGAATCATTAGTTAGAGGTATTAGACAAGAGAGAGAAAAGAGATAGGAATAGGTAAAGAAGAAGTCAAATAATCGTTATTTGCAGACGACACAATGCTTTAGTTGGAAGACCCAAAAAATGCCACCAAGAGGGTACTAGAATTATTACACAAATTCAAGAGCATAGGAGGATACAAAGTCATTACCCCAAAATCAATAGAAATTCCTCTATACAGATAACAAACACACTGCGAGGGAAATTAGAGAAACAATACCTTTTACGATACTACTACAGAAACTGAAATACTTAGGAATTAAACTAAACAAGTCAAACCTCAATTGAATGAAAATTACAGTATTCTGAAAAAAATATAAAAGATTTCAGAAAATGGAAAGATAGTCCCTGATCCTGGATAGGAAGAAACAACATTGTGAAGATGGCCATACTCTCAAAACTGTTGTACAGATTTAATGCAGTCTCTCTCAAAATAGTACCAACATATCTCACACACTTATAGAGAACATTTCTAAAATTTATTTGGAACCAGAAAAGACCTAGAATAGTAAAGGCACTCCTGGACAACAAAGACAAGGCAAGAGGCATCACAATTACTGACTTGACATTTTACTACAAAGGTATGGTTATAAAATCAGCATGGTATTGGCAAAACAAATAGACTTGAGAATCAATGAAATAGATTAGAAGATGTAGAAGCATCTATAAAAATCTCAGCCACTTTATCTTCAACAAAGGGGCCAAACATACTCACTGGAAGAAAGATAGCTTCTTTAACATATGGTGCTGGAAAAACTGGCTCTCTGCATGTCGAAAACTAAAACTTGATCCAGGTCTATCACCATGCACTAAACTAAAATTAAAATGGATTAAAGGTCTAAATATTAAAACAGAAACACTAAATCTCCTGGAAGGAAAAGTAGGAGGAACTCTTGAAGATATAGGGGTAGGCAAAGACTTCATGAACAAACATGTATTCCCATGGGAAATACTTGAAAGAATTAACAACTTGGACCAACTCTTATTGAGAATTTTTTGCATGTCAAAAAAAATTTTCAACAAAATGAAAAGACAAACCACAATTTTGGAAAAAATCTTAACTAATAAGCACTCAGACAAAGGAATTTTATCTAGAATTTATAAAGAACTAAAATACATCAGGGCTCTTAAACTTAAAGACCCAATCCAGAAATGGGCATCTGGGATAAACATATGCTTCGCAGAGGAAGAAATACAACAGGCAAATAAAAATATGAAAAAATGCTCCACATCATTATCCATTTGTGACATGCAAATTTAAACAACATTGAGATACCATCTCACCCAGAAAGAATGGCTATCATAAAGAAATCAACCAACAACAAATGCTGGAGAGGCTCTAAGGAAAAAGAACCCTTTTCCACTGCTGGTGGGAATGTAGACTGGTGCGACCACTATGGAAATCAGGGTGAAGACTCCTTAAAAAAACTAGGACTGGAAATCACAATCAAACCAGCTATCCCTCTACTGGGAATTTTCCCAGGGGAGCTGAGAACTTCATAGCATAATGATATATGCTCACCTATGTTCACTGCAGCACAATTTGTGATAGCCAAATATTTTTTTTCAGAAAAATCTTTTTATTCATTGAATTAAGAAAATGTAGCTGTATATCTATCCTAACTATTCTGAATATGCAGATACAAAGTGGTCATTCATAGCCGGGCGTGGTGGCGCATGCCTGTAATCCCAGCACTCGGGAGGCTGAGGCAGGAGGATTGTTGTGAGTTCGAGACCAGCCTGAGTTACAAAGTGAGCTCGAGGCCAGCCTGAACTGCATAGTGAGACCCTGTCTCAAAAAAAAAAAAAAAAAAAAAAAAAAAAAAAAAAAAAAGTGGTCATTCATTTGTATTCCCTTTTTGTTTAGATTTGTCAGAGAAGGGTAATTCATTGTCATTTAAATATTGTAGGTACATGGATTCAGCAAAATATTCCAATATACTCCAGCACTCCATAGGATTAGCAGTGTCAGAAGTTGTTAATTTGAGCCTTTTACAGCTTAGCATATTATTATGGCTTTACTTTTTAAACCTCAATTTTATAATTTTCTACTGGATGGTTAAGACAAAGATAAAGCAAGATCAATGTAACAAGAAATGTAACTTTTGTATCTGATAAGGTCAGTCAAGTCCCCTCAGGATTTATCCTGAAACCCTGTATCGCAGTTTGTAGATCCTTTGTCAGTGTCAGTCATGTGGGTGAGTCATGGTCATTCCTTTACCAATTTGCTGTCTGTGAAAGCCTGAGAGAATGTTTTGTCTTCATGTGACTCTCCTTAGGCACACTCTACATCATCGATCACATTCCTCTTTGGCCCCACAATCTCCTTGATCAGAAAATTTGGGGCACAGCTGAGTTCCATGATATTACATTACAGGTTCTCCAATGTCCTGAGTCTTCAGGGAACTTGAAAGATCAGGGCCAAAATGTTGGCTGCTTGCAGCCCTTGTTTTTCTCTAGTATTTCATCTATGAACTTAGATTGTTAAGCCTGCAGAAAAGCTTGTTATTATACTACAGCATATACAGTTAGGTTTAACCTTTTTGTCTGCATATCAAACATCTTAGGCAGAATGTGGAACAGGTATTTTCCATCAACTATTAGTATGTTAAACTTTAAGTCCCTGCAGAATATGAAAAAAAAAAGTAAATGTTTTAAAAAATATGAATACTTATATATTTATCATATTTTTATCGATAAATAGCAATGAGACCTTTTTAAATCAAATTAGTAGGACAGTTTCAATAATTAATACATTGTATATGATTTTCTTAGTGGTGAACTGTTGTACAGCATGCAGAGATGATATTCTACTTACAAACACTATTAGAATAGATCCCTCTAGTCATTGAATTAAGAGAATGTAACTGTATATCTATCTTAACCATTTAGAATATACAGATACAAAATGGTCATTCATTTGTATCCTCTTTTTTTGTTTAGTTTTGTCAATTAAATATTATAGCAGCGTGAGTTCGGCAAAATATTCCCAAATAGTCCAGTAGTCCATAATAATGTTAAGTTTTTGGTATGTCTGGCAACATCAGAAGTTGTTGACTTGAGTCTTTTACAGCTCAGCCTAATAATACGGTTTTACTTCTTATATTTTGGTTTAATATTTTTCTGCTGGATAGTTAAGACAAAGATAAAGCAAGACCTATGTAACAAGAATTATAGCTTTTGTATCTGATTAAGGTCAGTCAAATCTCCTTAGTATTTATCCTGAGACACTGTACCACAGTTTGAAGATCCTTTGTCTGTGTCAGCTATGTGGATGAGTCATGGTCATTGCTTGATCAATTTGCTTTCTGTGAACACCTGAGAGAATGTTTTCTCTCCAAGTGAATTTCCTTAGGCACACTCTGTATCCTTGATCACTTTCCTCTTTGGCCCCATAATCTCCTTAATCAGAAAATTTGGAACACAACTGAGTTGCCTGATGTTACAGTACAGGTTCTCCTATGTCCTGAGTCTTAATTGACCTTGAAAGGCTAGGGCCAAAATGTTGGCTATCCTTGTGGCTCTCCTTTTTCTCTGATTTTAGGTCTGAAAATTTAGGTTAATACTCCAGAAGAGAAGCTTATTATTAACGTACATCCTAGGCTGTTGAGCTTGACCTCGATATCTGTATGAATAATAAACATCTTAGGCTTAACATGGGACAGGTATTTTTCATCAAGTCTGATATGTTAAACTTTAAGTCCCTACAAAATATAACATAAAAAATTTAAAAAATTAAAATATATTTTAAAAATAGGAATAAACAATTATATATGTCCACACATAAGTTTACAAATCTAATCAATACAACATTGTAGCAGGACAGTCCTGTATCACTCCTCTTCCTCTCTCCTGTCTTCATTCACCACCCCTCTTCTTTTTAAACAAACATCTACCCAAGAGACAGCTTGGCAACAACCGGCAAGTCGTGAAAAGCAGTACCTATTCAGAAGACCAGAAAGACAGGTACTCCCAGCCTGAATCTACTACTGAAAATTATCATCTTTAGTGCAGTTGCTTAGTTCACAGATATCAGCATATATAGTTAGTTAAGGTGAGAATCCTTCCAATTAACTGCTAGACTCTAAAATCTTCCAAAGATTCTGAGGATCATTGGCTTGCCCATCTTGTACATGTAACTGTATGGATTGCCCCTGTCGTGGTTCCTAACTCTTCTCTCTGCTTTCTCTTCATTGTCTAGTCTTCAAGTCCTTGATTTCTTTTTATGTGTGTTATACCTTTCTATTTGTAATTCTTCTTTTGAGTTATTATACTAGGGAGACTATACGATATTTACACGTGTGTCTGGTTTATTTCACTTATGAGTATATGTTCAAGTGGCATCCACTTAAATACAAAAGTTTCGAATTTATCATTCTTTGTAGCTGAGTAATACTCCATTGTACAAAAATACCACATCTTTTTCATCCATTCCTCAGGTGATGGGCATCTTGGTTGTTTCCAATATTTGACTATCACAAATTGTGCTGCTATAAACATTGGTACACATATATCCCTATGAGATGATGTTTTCAGTTCCTCTGGGAAAATTTCCAGTAGGGGGATAGCTGGCTTGAGTGGGATTTCTAGTCCTATTTTCTTAAGGAATCTCCACACTGATTTCCATCATGGTTACCCCAGTCTACATTCCCACCACCAGTGGAGAAGGGTTCCCTTTTCCCCACAGCATCTCCAACATTTGTTGTTTGTTCATTTCTTTATGATAGCTATTCTTTCTGGGGTGAGATGGTATCTTAGTGCTGTTTTAGTTTGAATTTCATGGATGACTAGTAATGTGGAGCATTTTTTCATATATTTATTCGCTTCTTTAATTTTATCCTCTGAGAAGTTTGTATTCATCTCGATTGCCCATTTCTGGATTGGGTCTTTAAATTTAAGGGCCCAGATGTACTTTAGTTCTTTATAAATTCTAGAGAGCAGACCTTTTTCTGAGTGATTATTAGTTAGAATATTTGCAAAATTTGTGGGTTGTCTTTTCACTTTGTTGATAATTTTTTTTGACGTGCAAAAAATTCTCAATAAGAGTTGGTCCAAGTTGTTAATTCTTTCAAGTATTTCCTGTGGGAATACATGTTTGTTCATGAAGTCTTTGCCTACCCCTATATCTTCAAGAGTTCCTCCTACTTTTCCTTCCAGGAGATTTAGTGTTTCTGTTTAATGTTAAGTTCTTCAATCCATTTTGACTTTAGTTTAGTGCATAGTGATAGATCTGGATCAAGTTTTAGTTTTAGCATATTGAGAGTCAGTTTTTCCAGTACCACTTGTTAAAGAAGCTATCTTTCTTCCAGTGAGTATGTTTGGGCCCTTTGTCAAAGATAAGGTGGTTGAGTGTGTTCTAGAGGCTTCAGCGTCTTCTAATCTATTCCATGTCTATTTCATTGCCAGTACCATGCCGATTTTATCACAGTAGCTTTGTAGCATAATTTCAAGTCAGGGATTGTAATGCCACCTGCCTTGTCTTTGTTGGCCAAGATTGTCTTTGCTATTCTAGGTCTTTTCTGGTTCCAAATAAATTTTAGGAATGATTTCTCTAGGTCCAGGAGGTATGTGGGTGGTAGTTTTATAGGGATTCCATTAAATTTGTGCAGTAATTTTGGGAGCATGGCCATCTTCACAAAGTTGGTTCTTCCTATCCAGGAACAGGGAATATCTTTCCATTTTCTGAAATCTACACTCTCTCTTTTAAAAGTACTGTAATTTTCCATGAAAAGATCTTTTACTTCTTTAGTTAGATTAATTTCAAGGTATTTCATTTTCCTTGATGCAATTGTAAAAGGTATTGTTCCTCTAATTTCCCTCGCAGTGTATTTGTTATCTGTGTAGAGGAATGCTACTGACTCTTGGGGGTACTGACTTTTTTTTTTTTTTTTTTTTTTTTTTTTTTTTTTTTTTTTTTTTTTTTTTTTTTTTTTTTTTTTTTTTTTTTTTTTTTTTTTTTTTTTTTTTTTTTTTTTTTTTTTTTTTTTTTTTTTTTTTTTTT
>PVKA01043265.1:0-16865 GCA_004027165.1 Ctenomys sociabilis | reverse complement strand
ACAATGTGCATACATGATATTATATTTACAGACATTATTATATTGTATGTCTCATATCAGTAAATGAAGAGTGTAGAGTGTAGCTGTTTGTGTATCTTATTTTTTATACCTGAATTACATCAAAGATTCAATAATTAATACTTTCTACCTTGCTATGTTCCTACTGGTTGTCCATAGTACTAGAAGCTGACATAATATCCTGTCCAACCACCATTAGTGCAAATCTGTCTTGAAACTGTCTCATTGCTATTTGTTCCTCAATTTAAAAAGATAAATAAATAAATAAAAGGAAACAAAATGTGGCATAAAAATTCTGAATTCGTATTTTTAATGCTTTTTTGATAAAAAATCAGAATGGTCAGATTTGGTTATAATAGACTTTTGAAGTGATTAAGAGTATGATTCACCATTTCTCTCAAACAAGCCAGGGAATTTGGGGAATCATTATTCCTCAGCTGCTTCAGTAAGAGGTAAAAGTGGAGAAGGAATGCCCTGGGGGCAACTTGGAAGAGCCTCTTCCCTGGCAGAGTTTCCATGACATACACTGGAGACTATTGCAATTTTACATATTTATATTATGTATCTACTAATCCATAATATGTGTGTGTGTGTGTGTGTGTCTTAAAATTTGAAGTACTTCTTCAGTAGACAGTAGGTTATTGAATGTTTGTTGTATATTCAAAGTAGGCCTTTTTTAAATTTTAAAATCCTGTATTTAACTTTAGATTTAATATTTATAAGTGACAGAAAGACAAGTAATTTAAGCAAAATGTGGTATGAGCTCATGAGAAAGAATTTAGCAGCATGGAAGAACAAGTAAGGAGTGTCTAGGATGATTTTTAATTTCAGAAATGATTTGATTTTTAGACATCACCCACCATAGGTCCATCTTTCTAATGTTTTCTTCGCACAGCTCTTTAGGTTGGCTATATGTTTTATTTTATTTCAGAGAGAATAAGAAAAAAATACAAATGAAAATACAAATAAAATCAGATAATTGGGAGAACAACAAAAATTACACATTGTACATTGTTATCTTCATAGCAGTTACTCAAAGGACAAGGTATAGACATAAAATAATGTCCGAAAATATTAGCACTAATCTCTTTTCAATTAATGAACTTAAGAGAAACTAGCTGTATTATATTATATTACATATGTATAAACATTTACATACATAAAATACATATATATTATACTTCTATCATATCATATCCTATCGTATCATATCATATTATATATTTGCCCCCTTCTCTTCTTCCTTTCTCTGTTCCCATTAGTTTTTCTTATGAACAATTTCTTCCACATTCACAATATTGCAATGTGTGTTTTGTATCTTATTTACTCATTTTGCTTCTCATACTAGTCAGGTAATGGGAAGTTTACACATATGGGTCTGATATAATTCTCTTTTGAGTACAGTCTCAAATTGCATTCATTTACTCATAAATATCTAGAATTGATTTCTCTTTATGGATGAGTAGTGCTCCATTATATAAAACATATCCTTTTTATCCATTTCAGTTCATGGGCTTTGGGTTATTTCCAAGAATCCGCTATGGCAAATTTTGCTGCTCTAAACATGGTGCACATGTATGACTATGGTATTATGTTTTTAATTCTTCTGAGAAGATACTCAGATGGGGAATGGTTGGGGCAAGTGGATCTCCAATCCTGTTTTCTTTTACTTTGTGTGTGTTTAGAACACATTCTCAGTGTCTACAGGGCCTCACTACATGGATCGGACTTGTAGTGATCCACCTGTTTAGAGCCCCCCAAGTCCTGGGATTACAGGCAGACACCAACACACCAAGTCTCAATCACCGTCTCAGCACACCCTGGGGGTGGGAATGGCATGGCATTCAGAGATCGAACCCTGGCCGCTGCACTCTGCCAGGCATGTACATTAGTCCATTAATATCCTGTTTTGTTATGAAATGCCGGTACTGATTTCCTCAGTGGTTGCACCAATATACACTCACAGCAACAATGTAGAAAGATTCCTTTTCACACAGCACAACTAATATTTATTATTGATTGATTTCTTCATGGTAGCAATTATTTCTGGAGTGAGATGCAGTATCAATGTTGTTTCAGTTTGCATTTCTCAAAAGACCAATGGATGTTCAAGATTGTCTCACTTATTTATTTGCATTTTACATTTCTTTATCTGAAGTGTGTATTTATCTGAGATCCCCATTTTTGGACTCAGTCTTTCAATTTAGGAGACCTGATTATTTTCAAGTGTGTATATATTCTAAGCAGAAACGTTTGTCTGAAGGACAATTGACTATAATTTTTTCTCATTCTGTTAGTTGCTTTTTCACTCTGTTACTGATTTATTTCTTTTACTGTACAAATGATTTTTAATAAGATAAGAACCCACTTACTGATTCTTTGTCATATTTTCTGTGTGGTGTGGGTTTTGTTTATGAACTCTCTGTATATGCCTTCCTTTCCAGTAGATTTAGTCTATTAGTATTCAGATCTTTGACAATTTGAACCTTATTGCATGGCAGTAGACTTGGGTCTATTGTTTGTCTTCACCAGGTGAATAGCTAATTTTTACAGCATGATTTATTAAAGAGATAATCTGCTAATTGACATATTTAGCAACCTTGTCAAAGCCAAGATTGCTGAGTGTGTTTGGAATTTTTTTAAATAATTTTATTGACAAACAAATAATGAGACAGTTTCAAAACAGACTAGTGGGACAGTTTCAATAAAACATATATTGCATATTGTTGTCTCAGTCGTTTTTCATTGTACAAGATGCAGACATGATATCCTGTCTACAAACAATATTAGAAAACATGTTTTTAATCATTTAATTAAGAGAAAGCAGCTGCATATCTATTCTAACTATTTTGAATACGCAGATACAAGGCAGTCATTCATTTATATCCCCTTTTTTGTTTAGTTTTGTCAGGGAGGGGTATTGAATTATCATTTATATATCATAGGTGTGTGAATTCAACAAAATATTCCAGTAGTGCATTCTCTATAGGATTGACAATTTCAGAAGTTATTGACTTAAGCCTTTAACAGCTCAACCTATTCACATGGCTTCACTTTTTTTTTTTTTTTTTTTTTTTTTTTTTTTTTTTTTTTTTTTTTTTTTTTTTTTTTTTTTTTTTTTTTTTTTTTTTTTTTTTTTTTTTTTTTTTTTTTTTTTTTCTTTTGTGGAACTGGGGATTGAACTCAGGCCCTTGAGCTTGCCAGGGAAACGCTTATTCTACTGAGCCATCTCCCCAGCCCCATGGCTTTACTTTTTATACCTCATTTTTATACTTTTCTACTAGATGGTTGAGACCAAGAGAAAACAAGACTTATATAACAAGAAATGCAACTTTTGTATCTGATAAGGTCAGGCACTTCCTTTCAAGATTTATCCTGAAACCCTGTACCAGAGTTTGCAGATTCTTTCTCAGTATCAGCCAAGTGGATAAGTCATGGCCATTGCTTGACCAGTTTGTTCTCTGTGAAAGTGTGAGAGAATGTTTTCTGTTCGTGCAACTCTCCCTAGGCATACTCTACATCATTGATCACATTCCTCTTTGACCCCATAATCTACTTGATCAGAAAATTTGCAACACTACTGACTTACAGGATATTCTAAATAGGTTCTCCTATGTCCTGAGTCTTCACTGACCTTGAAAAGCTAGAGCCAAAATGATGGCTGTCCTTGCAGCCCTTCTTTTTGTGTAATTCTTGGTCTACAAACTTAGATTGTTAACACTCCAGAAGAGAAGCTTATTATTACCCTATAACACATGCATTTGGGTTTAACCTCACTATCTGTCTGGATATCAAACATTTTAGGCATAACATGAAACAGGTATTTTCCACCAAGCAGTGATATGACAAACTTTAAATCCCTACAGAATATGAAGAAAAATAACTTAAAAAATAAAAAATATTTTAAACAATATGAATAAACAATTACATATTTTTACACAGAGATTTAGAATACAACCATATACATCATTGTAGCAGGACAGACCTGTGATATTTTTTTCTTGTCTTTTTTTTTTTCATTTATTATCTTTTTTTAACATTTGCTTGAGAGACAGTATGGCAATAATTGGTATATCATGACAAGCGGTAGGTACTTAGACGACCAGAATGACAGGCAGCCCAACCATAATCCTATTATTACACATTGATAACTTCACTGCAGTTGTTTAAATCACAGGTATCAGCATATACAGTTAGTCAGGGTGAGAATTCTACCAATTAACTGCTACTTTCAAAAACCTCCTAATGTTTCTCAGGATCATTGCCTTAGCAATCTTGAGTATATAAATGTATGACTTTGCCGCTGTCATGTTTCCTAGCTTTTCTCCTTGCCCACTCTTTGTTGTCTAATCCTCAAGTTCTCGCTTTCTTTATCATTGTGTTATACCTTTCTATTTGTATTTCTTCTGAGTTATACTATGGAGACTGTATGATATTTACACATGTGGTCCTTGTTTATTGCAGTTATGAGCATATCTTGAAGTGGCATCCACTTAAATATAAATGCTTCAAGTTTATCATTCTTTATAGTAGAGTATTACTCCATTATATAGAAATGGCACATCTTTTTCACCCATTCCTCAGGTGACACGCATCTTGGTTGTTTCCAAGATTTGGCTGTCACAAATTGTGGTGCTATAAACATAGGTACACATCCATCACTATGATATAATTTTTTCAGTTCCTCTTGGAAAATTCCCAGTAGGGGGATAGCTTGCTTGAATGAAATGACCAGTCCTTGCTTTTTAAAGACTCTCCACACTGATTTCCATAATGACTGCACCAGTCTACATTTCCACCAGAAGTAGAGACGGGTTCCTTTTTCTCCACAGCTCTCCAGCATTCGTTCTTAGCTGATATTTTTATGATAGCCATTCTTTCTGGGGTGAGATGGTATCTCAGTGTTGGTTGAATTTGCTTTTCATGGATGGCTAGTGATGTGGAGCATTTTTTCATATACTTATTCGTGTATTTAATTTTGTCCTGTAAAAAGTGTGTGTTCATATCAGGGTCTTTACATTTTGGGGCCCTGATGTTTTTTAGTTGTTTATAAATTCTAGAGAGCAGACCTTTGTCTGAATGCTTATTAGTTAAGACTTCTTCCAAATTTGTGGGATGTCTTTTGACTTTGTTGGTAATTTCTTTTGATGTGCAAAAAATTCTCAATAAGAGAAGGTCCCAGTTGTTAATTCTTTCAACTATTACCCAGGTGTTTGATTTTTGTTCATGAATTCTTTGCCTTTCCCTACATCTTCAAGAGTTCCTCTTGCTTTCTTTTCCAGGATACTTAGTGTTTCTGTTTTAATATTTAGATCTTTAATCCATTTTAACATTAGCTTAAAGCATGGTGATAGACCTGGTGAAGTTTTACTTTTTGCCATGTAGAAAGTCAGTTTTTCCAACTCCATTTGTTAAAAAGGCTATCTTCCAGTGAGCATGTTTGGCCCCTTTTTAAAAGATAAGGTGGCTGAGTGTGTTCATAGACCTGTCTGCATTTTCTAATCTATTCCATTGATCTTTAGGTATATTTTATTGCCAGTACCATGATAATTTTATGACAGTAGCTTTGTAGTATAATTTCAAGTCATGAATTGGAATTCCTCCTGACTTGTCTTTGTTTCCCAGGATTGCCTTGCTATTTTAAATCTTTTCTGGTTCCAAGTAAGTTTTAGAAATGACATCTCTATATCTGGGGGGTATGTTGATGGTAGTTTGATAGGGATTGCATTAAATCTGTACAGCAATTTTGGTATTATGTCCATCTTCATAATGTTGGTTCTTCCTATCCAGAAACATGGAATATCTTTCCATTTTCTGAAATCTTCTATTATCTCATTTTTCAGAGTACTGTAATTTTCCAGGAAAAGATTTTTTACTTCTTTAGTTAGATGATTCCAAGGTATTTCATTTTCTGTGGTGCTATTGTAAAAGGTATTGTTTCTCTAATTTCCCTCTCACTGTGTTGTTATCTGTGTAGAGGAATGCTATTGACTTTTGGGTATTGACTTTACATCCTACTATGCTACTGAATTTGTGTATCAATTCTAGTAGCTTCTCGGTTGAGTTTTTTGGGTCTTCCAAGTAAAGTATCATGTCTTCTGCAAATAATGATAATTTAACCTCTTTACCTATTCTTACTCTTTTTTATTTCTCTCTTGTCTAATTGTTCTAGCTAATGATTCCAGAACCATATTGAATAGGTGGGATGATAGAGGATGCCCATGTCTTGTACCATATCTGAAATATGGTACAAACTGAAATATTAAGTATTTCAGTTTCACCCAATTTAGAATTATGTCATAGATAGCTTTTATTAGATTGAAGTAGAGACCATCTATCTCAATTTTCTGTAGGACTTTGAACATTAATGAGTGTTGGACATTATGAAAAGCCTTTTCTGCATCTATTGAGATCTGGAGTTGTTTCTACATCTTTCTATTCTGTTCCACTGATCCTCAGCTTTGGGTTTTTCACAGTAGCATGCTGTTTTTATCACAGTAGCTTTGTTGTAATTCCAAGTCAGGAATTTTAATGCCTCCTGCCTTGCCTTTTTTACCCAAGATTGCTTTTGTTCTTCTGGTATTACAAGAATTTTAGGAATGTTCTCTCTAGATCTATGAAGTATGGTAATAGTATTTTCATTGAGATTACATTAATTATGGATAACAGTTTTGGGAGTAAGATCATTTTCACTATGTTAGTTCTTCATATCCATGAGCAGGGGATGTCTTTCTATTTTCTGTTATGCTTTTCAATGTCCTTTTCCAGAGTACTATAATTTTCATGTATAGATCTTTTGCTTCTAATTTACATTGATTCCTAAATATTTCATTATTTACATGCTATCTTAAAGGATGTGGTTTCCCTAATTTGTGTCTCAGTGTGTTTGTTGTTTGTGTGTAGGAATGATAATGAATGCTGAGTGTTAATTTTGTATCCAGGTATGCTATTACATTCGGTTATTAAATCTACAAGTCTTTTGATGGAGCTTTTGGGTCTTCTATGTAGAGTATCATTTCATCTGCAAGTAATAAAAATTTAAATTCTTTCTTTCCTAACATTATTTATCTCTTGTTCTTGTCAACTTGCTTTGGCTAGTATTTTTGTTTCTTTTGTTTTTTGTTTGTTTGTTTGTTTGTTTTTTTGCTTTGGCTAGTTTTTCTAGAACTATATTTAATATGGGTGGTGACAGTGGATATCCTTTTCTTGTTCCTGATTTTAGCATGAAAGCTTTCACTTTTTGCCCATTTAGTACGTTTCTATCAGTTTGTCACATATGGCCTTTATCAAATTGAATAAAGTTCATGTATTGCAACTTTCCATAGGATTTTCACCATGGAATGGGATTAGGCTTTGTCAAATGTTTTTCTACATGTATTGAGTTAATTATTATTACTTGCGTCTTTGGTTCTCTTAATATGATATACTGCATTTACTGATTTGCCTATATTGAAGCATCTCTGCATCTTGGAATGAATCCTTCTTGGTCATGATGAACAATCTTCTTGATGATTTGCTTTATTCTGTTAGGTTGGCCTTAATCCTTTTAATTTCAAAATGGTTTTCTCTCCACAAAGAGAAAGAAACATAATCTCCTGCATATTGTAAATATTAAACATCATGAACTAGTCTTAAGAGAGAATCAGACATGAAAATATTTCTGGGTTATTTTTGAATATTTTAAGGAATACTGTGATTGGCTCTGTCTGAGCTGAGTGGCAATGATCTTAGATCAATGAAATGTCATGTGGTACATCAGTTAATTTTCCAAAAGAAATATATGAGTACAATAATTATATGAAATTCAATAATTAGCTCTTAGTTTTTGAAATTGCCTGACAGTTATAGTATCACTCAATATTTTTCTCAAATGTTATTTGTTGTAATTCACTGTGAAATAAGGGAAACACATATTCTTCCTTCTCTCTTTATTTCTATCTTTCCACCCTCCCATCTTTCCATAGCTATAAGTGAAATTTTCATCCATCTTTTCCCATACTCAGTGGCTAAAATGCACATTTGTAGTTATCACCACCAAGGCTATACTTTCAGGGATCATTTATATAGTGTGTAGTTATCACCACTAAAGCCTACTACGAAGTTGGGAAGGTTACTGAAATGTGACACTGTAGGGCTTGATATGCACATTCCACAGCATTAAGTAATGATGTTTCCAGCCTTTAAGAAGTAGAACTGAGAAACTCTAATGCAATGAAATCTATACTGAATTAATATAAACATGCTACAATGAGCCATTTTACCATTGTTACCTTTGTTCATGATGCAAGATTGGAAATTGTCTAAGGTCATATTTGAAATGAAAAAAGGAAGCTTCTATTTTTGCTTCTGTTTTTATTTTGTTTTCTTTGGCTTTTAATGTATTTGTTACACAGTCTCACTACATAGGTTGGATTCATGGTGATACCCCTGTTTTCAGCCTCCCCAGTGTTGGGATTATAGGTGTGCACCACCATGCCAGGTCTCTGTGACCAGCTCAGTATGCTTGGGGGGTAGGGCCAGTGTGGCATGTGATGCCGGGGATCAAACACTGGTCCCTGCACTTGCCTAAGCATGTGCTTAGTTCACTGAGCTATCTCACCAGCCTTAGAAGCTGGTTCCTAAAAGTGTTGAGTTGGTATCTAAATACGGTAAAATCTTCACTTATGCTTACTATAAAATTAAATATGAATTTCTTCTCTTTCCAGTTGTGTAAAACTTCTCTGATGTGACTTTGAGTAGTACATATATTCACATATCTTACCATGCAATTTCAAATTAAATTGCTTACATGGTGAAACTCTTACTTCACAAACTACTTATCTATGCCCCTGAGTACCCAAGGGTAACTTTGGTTCAGATAACTGCAGACTTCTTCTACTCTTGGAACATGGCCAATTTGAGTCTTGATTATAAACCTCTTTTGCTAATAAAATATTTAAAATTTACTCCAAACCACTTAACATTGGAAAAACACTTTTTACTATAGATTGAAAGTTGTTTATGAAATTTGTTTTCATCTGAATTTTAGAGTCTAACTCTACAATCATGACATTAATACCTACATAGGCTACTTACTTTAAAATTATGATAGAATTATGGAAATTACTCTATGTGGCAAAGTTTAGGTATATGAATGCTGTAATCAATTTCTTACAAAGTAATGATAATGATGTAACACAGTGTAATTATCATAAAATTAATTTTTTAATTATACATAAAATTTAAATGATGTTTTATTTAAAAGATGTCTAGAGGTTTTCTAATAGCAAAACAGATAAAATTTTATTTTCCTGAAATTATCTTTAAAGAGAAGAGCAATAAAACAGCAATTGGCTTCAAAAAATATAAATTACTAATATATTTCAGGTTGTTAAAAATTCCCTGTTAGGTATTTAATAACAAGTGTAATTGTGATTTACTTTGTTCCTTCAGAACAAAATTATCACCAGTTGATTTCCTTTTTTAGCAAAATTTTGGGGGTTTTATTCTTTTTAAAGCTTCCCAAATCTAATATAAAGCAGTTTCTAGAGCTAATTAAAGGCAACTTCAAAGCAAATGCATTCCCAAATACACTAAAGAATTTTCAAAACTGCTGTCTTTTTCATATCAAAAGCAAGTAGGATTATTTTTTTTGTGATTTCCTTACAACTATTTCTTCTCTGCCAAGAATGAGAAAAGCTAAAAAAAACTTCGCAAAATATCAAAAGAGTACAATAGATGCTTTTCCTTTTCTACTTACTGGCATATCTAGGAAGGCAATTCAGGCCTGGTAATGAATCATTCAAGGCAAACACACAGATGAAATGCAGACTTGTCCATGAAAGGAGTGATAGTTTTATCTCTGCTGAAGAGTAGAGCCAGGAAGTACATAATGGTCTAAAATAATAAGCAAATCATAGAATGTGAAATGCTGTTTTTCACATTTCAAAATGAGAAATTTAGTTTTGCTAAATTCTGTTCAAAGTATGTAAATGATGATGTATTTGATCTTCACAAAATATAAAGCCAGTAATATGTTAAGGTGCATATTGTGATGTACACTAGATATTTTATGTTACCAACATTATAAAATTATTCTTCCTCTGACAATATTAAAACATATTGTAAGGGAAAAGTGTAACTTTCTTCTGTACTCTCCCTCTTTGTTTTTAGCTGAGCCTGCCTGTGAGAAAAACTTACTAATGAGTAGAAAACAAGCAGCAATTTAAAGACATACACACCACCTGCACACCTGGGATACAACCTAGAAACATCTGTAAATCTCTAGATCTCAAAGAAGTACCTTTATTTCTATATTTAAATGATGTAGTTTCTGAAAAAAAAAAAAACAGTGAAGGCAAAGGCTTGACATAAGCCCAATACAGTCAAATTATTTGCTGCCGTGTAACAAGACTGTTCTTTATTCCACTTACCAATAGAACCATTATTTCTGTCTAAAAATCTTGTAAGTATAACTTTTATTTTCTGCTTGTTTTTTGGGGATCAAACCTTTAAAACATGTATCTTTGGAAGACCCTTTCACAAAATGAGAATATGAATCTTTCAATTCAGTTCGTTCTTTGTAGATAAGAGTATCCAGTGATTTAATCATTGTCTTCTGATGATGTAATAATGGGGGAATTACAACTGGAACAATATACTTTTCATAGAATTACAATTCTGTATAAAAATGTGACTTTTTCATTGGGGCCAGTGAGATGGCTCAATGGAATAAACGCTTCCCTGGCAAGTGCAAGGGCCTGAGTTCAATCTTTGGTTCTGGCAAAAAAAAAAAAGTGACTTTTTGGAGCTTCAGTATATAGTTTTTAGAACAGTCAACTGCAAGTAATATTTATATCAAAGAAGCATATTTGGAATGGTGTATTGTAGTCTCCTGTAGATATAATTTTGTGTGCTGAGTCTTGAACACTGTTGAAGATAGAGCACCTTATTTCTCATTGCTAGGACAAAAATACCCAACACCTACAACTTAAAAGTGGAGAAGTTTAGTTTGACTCACAGTTTTGGAGAATTCAGCCCATTGTGGGCTGACTCCAAGGCAGAAAAATGTATGATAGGCCACAGCAGAAGTAAGCTGCTCAAGCCACCGTAGGCAGGGAGAGAGAAGTGGAGTAACAAGGGATGAGAATACATCCCTCCAAATGCTGTCTCCCAACACTGATTTACAATCTGTCCTATTTCTTACCAGTTCATATGGCTGGGAATTCATCAATGTATTAATCCACTGCTCCGTATTTCATTCCCATGAACCAATCACCTCTCAAAATCCCCACTTGTATCAGTTACTTTTCTCTCACTGCTGGGACAAAACACCCAACACCCAAAATTGAGGAAGAAAGATTTATTTAGCTCACAGTCAGTGGAGGTTTCAGTCCGTACTTGACTAGCTCCAAGGCACAGTGGCGCATACCGGAAGGCAGCCATTCATGGTGGAAGAAAAGCAGCAAAGAGCAAAGGGAGGGGCAGCAACTGTGGCAGCTAGCAAGCCTCTCTCCCTTCGTTATATTGTATTCAGGCTCTCTGCCCCAGGGAGGGTGTAGTACTCACACCCATAATCCCACCATTGGATCATTAATTAATTACAAACTCTAGAAGCCTGCCCCAGTGACTGCATGAAGCTTTGGGGGTACAACTAGACACAAACCAAACCACCACCTCTGAATACATGAATCTTTGGGAGGCATTCTAGATCTAAATTGTAACCTACATCATTTTCTAGTATTTCCTGTCCTTAAACTTAAGTACCATAGTTTTCTGAGATGAACAATGCTAAAATATTTGGGTAGATATTTTCATATCTCTCCAAATGTATTCTTACTATGTTTGAACATGCAAGTATTTGCTTTATGTTTTCTGCCTCCTTAAGCATTGTTCTTATAATTGTATTTGATTTTAATGCATTTTATGTTCAATTTAACATGTAAACGTTGGTTTCTAAGTTCACAGACTCACTTCTCTACACAGTTCTAGTCACAGATTGGATTGGAGAACTGAATAAAATTTCCCCATAAGGTCAACATTGAACCTAACCATTGAATTTGATTTGATTCTAGTCCAACTCAGTTTGCAGTTCTAGTGGTGGAAAGAGAGTTCATGACTAAGGTACCCCTAAACTTTTTTTCTTCTCCTTATTCTGTGCCAGAAAATCTTTTGTAAGTTTTATGCACTAATTCGTTTTCACTGAACATTGCTTTAGAGGTCCATGCACTTCTCATACACATTTACAAATAAAAAAAAAAGTCTGAATAAACTTGGCATCTAATTCATGCTACCCCAAAATGCTGCCACAAAATAGCAGTCCAAAGATTAATCTTTTATGTAAGTATTATCATAAACTGCTTATTTTCAGAAACTTTATACACTAGAGCTATGAAAAGCTGCTCTTCTGGAAGAGAAACTCACATCTGTAAAAGGAATCTCTTCATAATTGTTTCTTGATTGTTTTCCGTGCTACCAGGAAAGACGTCTAACTACCAAGTCACTGGTGCGTCTTATCAATGGAGAAAAATAATAATTTAAAATTGCATAACAAATATTGCTTTTCTTGTTTTTTTAGTCTTAAGTAGGCTTCCCACACATTGTTCATTTCAGAAAACTATAATATTTAAGTTTAAAGACAGAGTTACTTGTTTGAGATCTACCCTGGAGGTTTAGTGATTTCTTTATGTTATCACCCATGTATATAGAAGATATTTAACTTTCTGATTTTTTATGTTTCTCAATGTTTGTTACATGTTCCCATATAAGAGCTCACAAGGGTCAAGAGAAAGTTATTTTCCCTCAAAATAGAGCTGAATGCTATATCCAAGACTTCACAGTTCATAAGATGACACCAGGACTCAGACTTAAGTGATCCATTTCTAGGACACATGTCCTTAATTATTATTGCTATACTGGTTAGAAAACGTGTCAAGTAATAACCTGAGGGATTTTAGTTGATAGGCAATGAAGTTCTCCCAAAATTTAACTTATGATATTAATTCAAGTAGTGAAAAGATTTATATATAATATGTAAAGTAGAAGAGGTATTTTATTTATGATAATAAGCATAAACCTTACATATAGAGTCTATATAGATAATCATATAGCATATGGATATAGTTTAGGCTTTTTCATGGAATTCTGTATATTTCAAAGAAGGATATTAGCATTGACCCTAGAAGTATAATATTAGATGAAATTTTCTCAATTCAGCAGTAGGGAAACTGAGCTGTAAATTGTACGGTAATGTATTTAAGCAAATTATGTTTACCTTAATTTTGAAGGAAAATTTAGATGATAGATGGGTCATTGTACTCAGGGAACACAACAGATGCACCCAATACAGAGGGGGTAACTGTAATGAAATAAGTTACTGGACATCTTACCTCATACATTTAGAATATTTACAAAACAGCTTAGTGTAACATATTATTTCACAGAGGTAGGATGAGTGAAAATTCATTAAAAGAGTTCTACTTAGTTCTTATTCTAATTGAAGACTTTTACTGACTACTTCAAGAGGATTATGATATGACTAATCTGATATGATACATTTGAGAACACTTTTAGAATTGTTTTTGCCTATCTCACTTGTTTTGATTTTCTTAATTCTGTGGAAGGGACAAATAATTTCCCATGAAACCTATGCATAAATGGCCTTTTAAACTGTTTACCATAATCTGTACATCACAGGTGCTGAGGCAAGAACTAGAATCCAGTACTAATATGTAACCCAGGTATGATGTAGGTCAATTCCAGGAACCCAAATATTCAGGCATATACCATGCCAATGTTACTTTTTAATTTTTTACATTTTATTGCTATAAAAATTTGAAAATTATGAAACTCATAATCTGAAATGAAGTCTATGATTGTCTTTTATCTTTTATCCCCTTTCTCTTTGTATACACCCTGTATTATGAGGTATACATATATACCATATACGTATATATGTATTATACACACATACAGGTGTGTCCCAAATTGTAAATTTGTAGTCCTTCAAATTTCTAGTTGTCTCAGTCTCACACACTCACCTTCCCAGAATACAAACATTCTTAAACTCATACAGAATTATTTAACCCACATATAAGTACAAGCATGTATACTTACATATGTGCATATTATTAACAATGATTTTTAACATAAACATTTGAAACATAGCTTCTGCAAGAAGATACAATATAGAGCATACTTATTTGGGGCCATAGGCCAAGGCAAATAGTCACTCTATCAAGTCATAAAGATCTTCACATTTTTTATTGAGTAAAGCAGAGTATGTTAAAAAAAAAAATAATGCTATCTAAAGAACATTCAAAATGTGAACACAATGTGTAGAGAATCTAAAAATATATTGCAGGAAAAGCATATTGGAAATAATCCCATTGAAATTATTCCCCCTAGCTTGCAACGCACGTATCCTAGCATACTTGTTTGTTAAATAGCTTTGAAAGTCCTTTTTCATGAACATTTTTATGAAATGCAATGAAAAACATAATGAATGCTGCTGTGGAGTGCCTTCCAATGGAAAGGGAGACTTGTGAAAGTATTACATTGTGTGCTTACCCACATTGTTTGGCACTCTGAAAAGCCAGGCTGCTCCCCAAAGTAAAAAATAACTGTGAAAAGTAAATGTTTTGAATGGATTCAGTATACTGAGGTACCACAATAACTCCACAAAAGACCCTCAGAAAAGGACATACAGAATTGTTTCAGAATGAGGCAAGAATGATAGAAACGGTGTATTTGAAGTAGGGAATATTTTGATGGGAATTAATAGTAATATGCATTTTACTATATAATTTTCAAAAACATAACATTCTATCATATTTTTTTCTTTTTTTTCTTTTCAAAGAATACAAAATAGTGATAGTAGAGAAACAGCATTAGAAGCAATACATGACTTCACTAAACTAACCAATAAGAATTCAACAATGCTTGCTGTATTATATCACGCTGTCTTCACAGTCGTTGTTCAGATTACCAGATATAAATGTGCAAGATTTGTTTAAAGAAAACAAAGCAATAACAAAGAAGTTATAAGAAATTCAAAAGAAGACAAAAATCAAAATAAAAAATTAAGCATAAATGTCTCCTTTCAAAAGAGTAGAAATTGATAATACAATTATCTAAACTATTCTGCATATATCCCTAAATGTATCTTTGTCTGCTCTTTCATTTGTCCCTTTCCTCATCCCAGTATGCTGCATACAAGAAACACATTCATATTTTTAATGATCTGTTTATTTTTTTTATTTTATTTTAGCTTGGTACAGGGTCTCAGTATGTAGTTAGTGATCCTCCTGTCCCTAGTGATTGCAGGCATGCACCACAACACCCAGGTCCAGGATGGCACAGCATGCAGTACATGGGACTGAACTTGGGACCTGGCTCTAGACAGGCAGTCACTGATGCCACTGAGCTATCTCCCCAGCTTGCATCACAGTTTTCAATCACATCTTGTATTCTGTACACCTCTAGAATGATTCAAAAGGTGCATACCGACTCAAGGGACAAAGCAGAGGAGCTCAAGTTCATAAGGAGAAAGAACGTGCAATTTCATCATAATTTTTAAACTGTAACACATACATATATTTTAAAAAATAGTTTATAAACAATCTAGATAATAAAACCAAAATACTTCTAAGCAAGTCACATAAATATCATAATAGCAACTGACACAGATATTCATAAGTTTTTCCAAAAATTAGCATTTTGAACTCCAGCCTTGATGGATGTTGTGGGTGAAAAGAACTAGAAAATTTCATGATGAAATTATGTGTGGAGGTGCAGACAAAACCTCTATCTTCTATGTTCTCCATGAGAGTTGAACATTACAGGCCTTGATTAATTGTTCCATGAAGAAACATTTCATCACTTTTTAATAAGATATATTCACTTTTTAAATCCATATTTCTTAGGTAGCTTATAACATTGAGGATGGCATTTTTAACAAGACACTTGTAAGGAAATACGTACTGCCTTATGCTAAAATTACCAATGAGTAACAGAAAATTTATTCATCATTCAGAATAGTGTATTTTTATTTCAGAGTAAAAACACAATTGTTTGCATTCTGATCGGAAAGTGAATAATAGCTTTGCAGTGGCAAATATACTCAGAGGAAGAGGCAGCAACAGATAGGTCTGCTAATAGCTGGGAAAAACTATAGTGAAGGAAGAGAGTGGACAAATGAAAATAGGCAAATACATAACTTGCAGTGAATTTGATTTGACTAATGACAAGGGAATAATAATGACTTGTTGGAATTGCTGTGCAGGGCAACTGGTGATATATCGAAGGCATATTGTTTGGTACAATTCATAAAACCAAAAGACACCCGTCAAACAGAAGAAATTACGGGAATATTCTTGGCACAAAGAAGGAAGACACCCTCTATCAAATTAAGGTTTTCCATGGTGTGTCACCTTGGTCCAGCAAACAGAAAGTCAACTGCAAAGCCTCCCCGTGTTTTGTCTGAGTAACTTACTTAGAAAGAAAATATATAAACTGTCTCATTGCTATTTGTTTCTCCATAAAAGTATTTTGAAAAGAAGGTTTTCTTTCAGTTGCTAGGCAATCTAGTGTCATGTGTTATAAACTTCACAAGAGTGTAAATAAAGGACTTTTGTTGTGGAAAAAAAGAAAGAATATATATACAAAAGAGTTAGGATAGATATATAGCTAATTTCTTTTAGTTCATTGAGAATAAAGGTTTGTACTAACATTGTTTAGACAAAATATCATGTTTGCATCTCATCCTCTGAATAACTACTGTGAAGACAGCAATATGCAGTGTATTAACTATGGTAACCAACCTACTATCCTGTTTTGAAACGGTTTCATTGCTATTTTACTTTTTTTCT